>MU911993.1:0-23386 GCA_036418165.1 Cooperia oncophora
CCTTTCGGACTCGAAAGAGAACGCAGAACGGACATACCACCTGCTCAACGTATGGTTGCAGGTGGACCGTGGCTGTCAAAGAGATCCGAGTAGAAGTCGTGGATGACCTCTCCATTGCCCTTCTGGATGCTGTGATTGTTCCACCGGACGTCGGAAGGGCGGTCATCTTGGTCTTACAGTTGACGAATCGCGGCGGCGTTGCGTATGCTCTTTCCAGCCTCAAGGAGAGAAGAGCAAGCAGCTACTGCCGGCTTCCCACCAGTACTGCTGCTCTTCTCTCCTTTGATGTCTCCTTTATTGCTCCTCTAGCACTAGCTTCGCAAGCTCAGACTTAGCTGGTAATTGCCCTGCAGCTCGTGCGCTCCACGTTGGCGAATCAGCTCGAGAGTTTCCAGAGATAGACGCTTCTTCTAATGCTTGGAACCCTCTGATTCTTGGGCAAGTCTTGAAGATGTTCAACAAGCCGTTCGTATTCCTCGGTCGATGTGTCGCTGATCACAGAATCCTCCCAAGCCCAGCGAGAGAAGGAAGTATCCCAGTGAATGGTGGTCTTTGGGGCTTCGCTTCTTGAACTTGCGGCCTCTCTCTCCTCGCATCGAAAAAGCGGAATTCGCCGAGGAGGCGATGGTCGGATCCCGTGTAGAACTTAGGAGCACACGACATCGATTAGCAAAACCTTCGATGCAGCATGATGTGGTCGATCTCGTTAGGAATTGTTCCACCAGGGAGACTCCCAGGTCCAGCGTAGAGAGTAGCTTCTGGAACTGCGAGTTACCATGGATGGTGGGGTCGACAATGATAAACTCAGACAGCTTTCACCCTGCATCATTCCACTCCATTCCCGCTGAGTTCCGATGTAAGTTCTTCAGCCGTTCTTCCTTGTCCGATCCTTAGCGTTGAAATCACGACGATGACCTTGAAGAAAGTACGATCTTCCTTGTAGAACTTCTCCAAATTCCATACAGAACGCTTCAGAGCTCATCCTCCTTCGTTAGGCTTGATGTTGTGCGTAGGCTACGAAGATTTTCAAAAGCTGGAGTGAACCACATCTTCTCAATCGCAAACGTCCGATTCGGCGTCGTCAGACTTTCGTACGAATCGATGTTCATGGCAAGTGCGTGTTGACGAGTACGCCCACACCACCAAACGCCTCTGCTGTTGCATTTTCCGAGGAACATTCTTCTCCAGTCTCGTACACGCCTTGTACGTGGCGGACGTGCCTCCTCGTCTCGGCAGTCCGATGACGTCGTACTTGATCTTCCTGCTTGCAACATCAGATCTTCGATATGAGCTTCCGATGCAAGCGTCCTGCGTTGAAAGTACAGATCGTCATCCTATGCCTGGGCGACTCAACATCTCCGTTGGCCCTGTGATTTTTGCAGCCTCTCCGAGCCGGTCCCAGCCGACGTCGCCCTGTCGGTGTTCCCTCAGCTTCAAGGGAATGAGGCCCATAGTTGTTACTGTTTTTCGGCGAGAAGAAAATTAACCACGCGTAGCTCGCCAGGCTCTGACGGTGCACCCTCCGCATTGGTACGTTTTTGAACAGCTCCAAAACCGTTCACCCCACGCCACGATCAGGCTGCGGACAGGATTGTGGGGCCGGATGTAAATAGGACTAAAAAATAATAAAAAAATTTATCAGCAATATAGCAAGCAATAAATAAATAAATATCAGTTAGTAGCATGAACTCGTAAGTACGTAGATGTCTAAATAATACGTCTCAAACAGATTCGTGCGTATTGTCCCTTCCAAACCCTAAACAAACATCGCACGGCGTACACTCGGACCAAATCGAGCGTGATAGCCGAGCTTCTCTTTCTCTCATTTGAAGGGAAATATGTACTTTGAAGGCATACTGAAGTTTTAGAAGGTGTATCCTCACAATGGCACAGAAGGAGTCGATTTTTCAGGTGGGTCAGAGGGTAGCGCGTCTGCGACCCATCTAAAATATCTCTTGAACTAGCGGGTCTTCAGGAAAACTGTAAAGCTTATTGGAAAGAGAAAAGACAGGGCGGTTTCAAGACTATTTCAATCCTGATGAAATTGCGATCGAAATAAGTAATCCTCGTGTGAAGCATAGAAACCCGCTTGCCATTTACCCCTAGCCGATCCGAAACCCGTCCAAAATAGTTCACGAACAGGGAAACATTCAGATTGCAACTGGGTAGAAAACGCAACGGTAGGAACATTCCCGTTGCACGCTGCTAACCATTCGCCAAAAGCCGCGCCCCTCAAAGAAATATAACCCCAAAAAAGACCCCAGGACGTTGGCAGGCCCAACAACCGACCCCAGGACGTTGGCAGGCCCAACAACCGCGCTCCAATGACGTTTCTCCAATGAAAGTGGTCGCAACTTCGCGATCGATAATAGCCAATTATAGAACGATAGACTCCCGCCTGGTTATCCATTTTTTCATTTGGCTCCGCATTTTTTTGTATTTTTCATTTTTTGTTTTGTGTTGTGCATGCTTTCATGATTTCCCCGTCACCATTTATTGAATGACACCTGGGGCCTGACACACTGACGGCTATTTTTTTCACCAATTTAGCTTATCAATGATCACCATTAGTCGCTGTTCCGATTGTGTTCCTTGTTACAAGTTGCATGTCATGTTGTACATAGTTGTCAAGCGACGAGTTTTATTTTGAATCTTAAGACAAAATTGTAGGTAATGCGAGGCTGTTATTCAGCCTCATATTGCATGAGGCTGAAACAGCCTTTTATTGCCTGTATTTTAGAACAGAGTGCGCCTTTCGAAAATACAGGTTCCATTTCAGGAAGCCGTTTCGTGTGAACATGCATCTGGTTGTCCAGTTAGAGCAGTAGGGGGGGGGGGGTCGGTACTCGACACCGCCACTTTCGCACATCCCCATGCTGTACCTTTCTTACTAATACCTTCGACTTTTCCAAGTGCGAGTAAATTGCTGTTGATGACAATTACGGTGAATGAACAAAACATTGTAGCGTTTGCACCCTACCAAAGTACCCTCAGCTGACCAGAGCAGTTGGAATCGAACAGCTTTAGGTTGGCGATTGGGGCGATTTAACCCAGGTTCTCAGATTGTTTGTGTCCCAGCACTGTCCTACAATACAGCTACTAGGGGTCTGGCGCTATGGCGAGCAACGGTGGCCTTCTTGTAGTTGTGTGGTATCATCCATTTGTCGATCTGATTGCCGAGGAGCAGACAATACACACCGACAGCGACGTTTAGTTCGATATGTATAATACCGGTTTGACCGCCTCGCTGCACAAGTCAAATGAAAACAATTTCTTTAGCTTAGGCACAACCAAAACAAAACAAACAACCCCGCGATTCGATGTTAAAAAAACTACACGCGAGTAAAGAAAAAAAAGGAACCCTAGGCTCAGCTAATTCCCCCGGGAGGGTGGGTCTATAAAAAGGCTACAAAAACAGAGAGTCCCCTTCGGTAAAGGTCCTCCGGCCACCCACTCGACCGTCACCGTCGATTTCGTGATCTCTATCGACGTTCAATCTGAATCAAAGTTTACTTTCTTATGATTACTTTTTTCTACCCACATGCTACATGCCCCCGTCCCGGAATGGACCGCTCCAGGGCCCTAGCTTTCCTTTTCTTACCCTTTGAGGTGCGCCGTCTTCGATATACGCCCGTCCCTCAGGGCCGAAACATCCAGACGCTCTCGTTGTCGGCTCGTCGACGGTTTGCCAATCGCGATGTGCCAATGACCGCTGGAAAGCCTTCGTCACCTTGAGAGCCTCCAGGTGAACCACCTCTCGTACTTGAACACTTAGGAAATCATAAAACTCAACCGCTAGCTGAGCGGGCTACCATTTGCTAGGACGTGAACTACACTGACTTAGAGGCAAGCCATGCAAGATCGCAGTACTCCCGGCTCTGCTGGTGCCATACTGTGCATTTGCGCCGCATATGCAGGAAACACGTCCAAATAACCTTGTAGGTGTCTTCTGACTTTCTCATTGAGTCGGTCCCCACTTCCTTCCTCGATAGATCGCGGCCCGTTCACGACGCATACGTGGGACCCGCAACTGAGCCATAAATCTATACAATTTGCGAACTGTATCCAGGAGTAAGCATCAGAGGGGTCTTTAGGCGGAAGGACGAGTATGACAACGTCGACGTCATCCGCAAATAACATATTGTTCGTCGTCCTGATATCGCGAAACGATATGTAGTAGAAGAATGTGGTCCTCGACAGGCGTGTTTCAATCTGTGGAATGCTCCAGGAATCGTTACGACTCGCGGACGCTCGCTTACTCGTTGAATCTCTGACGTTAGTGAAGACCACTCCAGTTGCCGAGCGATGCACCAGCCATATTCGATCATCCTAGTGGCGCCCCACGGCCACTCTTTCAGATGCGAATGCCGGACCACAGCTCCCGCGGCACTAGTCCAGCCATTACGGAGACATGGAGGCAGTGGTGGCGGAAAAACGCGTATCCATAGCCGATCGCTTTCGGGCTCAGGGCCAAGTAGGACTTGTCTACGATCCGGTGGACTTTGAGGCTGATTGAGCCAGGTCCCCACCAAATCGCCAGAATCCGCGCTGCATCGGAGATACAAGAACGCGTTCATCATGAGCAGGTTGGGGAACAGCTGGGAGAAGGTCTCCAACACAGAATCTTCTGCTACAACGACAATCAAGCGAAAAACCGGCTCTTCCATGAACGGCCGGGAACGGCTGCCCGTCCACTCGAACTTCACATGTAGGAAGTGCATTGTGTCCGTCACTTCGTATTCGTACGCGACTCTAGAACAACAATTTACACCGACAGTCAATGCTTTTTCAATGGATCAGTCATTTTCTTTCAGTTTTCTTCCTTTCTTCCTTCTAGTTTTAACTCTAGCTGGTTCATCATTGATCTCATCTAGACACTTTATTAAAAGATCACACTGAACTCTCAGTGGTTCTTCATCTGAACCAATTTTAGTGATTAGAGCGAGACATTCACTAGTCTCTATCACCCTATAGGGACCACTCATAGGCCAACTACGGATGTTTCGACTTAATCTTTTCACGTGGGAGTTTCATGAACACTCTATCGCCCAAATTAGGCCTGTAGTGCATACTCACCCCCTTCCTGTCATCATAATATTCTTTCATTCTTGTAAGATATTTCTCATTATGCTCACTTACTTCGTCGCGTATAAGCTTAATTCCGCGCATTAGCTCAGCTTTATAGTCATCGAAGTCTATGCACCCTAGCTTCACTCTGTTCTTCGGTACCGAGTTAAGAGGCAAGGCAGGATCGAACCCATGCAGTAGAAAAAATGGGTTTTCCCCTGTCGCAGCGTGCGGCGTAACGTTATACGCATACACTGCGTTTGGGAGCCACACATCCCAGTAGTCCGGAAATCGATTTTCTTCTTTAAGATTCTTTGTAACGTGTCTATTGCTCTCTCCGAGCTCCGCTTTCCCTGGAGTTATAACCTTTTGTTACAAAGTGGATGATTCCTGAAAGATTCGAGAGCTCATCAACCACTCCATTCAAAAACTCAGCCCCCTGGTCTGTGTGATGTTGTCTGTATCATCGCCCCCCTTCACATATCCAGCGCTGGAATATAACGTGTGCCACAGTGTTGGCTGCCTTATCTTTCATGGCATACGCACCAAGCCATTTGGAAAAGTGGTCTAAGCACGTATTTCATTCCGCTAGCGCTCAGACCCATATCCAACACGTCTGCACACATGCACACACATTCAAACGGTTTAGTGGCTACGAACGGTTTCAAAAGCGGAATGTGGTGGTTTACGATTCGTCAAAAGGCACTTGCGGCAGCCTCTGACCCAAGCAACGTCCTTATCAAGACTCTCCCAAAACACCTTCTTCTTTAGCGCGCGACTCATTTTCAGTGATGAAAAATGCCCCACCAGGCACCCTCCATGAGCTTCCTCGATGACCGAATCACGCTCAGATCTCGGCACTACCCAGACTGTGGTGCCGTCTTCACGAATCAATTTTAGTTCACCTTCTCCTATGACAAAATCAGCCACAGTCAACTTTTTGCTAAATCCAGGTAGTTTCACTTCTTCGTCTAGCCGGTTTGCTCTAAGATTCCTTATTATAGGACCGTAGTCCGGATCGTCCACCAATTCCTGCAGCCACGGCGACATCTGCTGGCCGTTTACACAGCACACTATTTTTTCCACTCCTGGATTTGGGACTTCTTCCATTTTTCCGTCAGTTGATATGCTCCTAGAAAGCGCGTCGGCTACCACATTCACCTTACTTTGATGTACTCAATCGTCGCTTTGTATTAATGGACCTCCAGCGCCCAACGAAGCACTCTTGGCAAGACATTTTGCCTTCTGAACAGTGCCGTCAAAGGCAAATGGTCCGTTCTTACCACAACACTCATTCCATAAACAAATAGTGGAATTTCTGCAATACGAACACTACCGCGAGCGCTTCCAAATCAGTCACATGGTAATTTTTCTCCGCACGGGACAGCTCTTTCGACGTGAAATAAATGGGATGCAACAAAGCATCTTTCCCCTCCTGCGATAACACTGCCCCGATGCCTTGTCTTGAGGCGTCCGTATAAATAATGTAAGGTCTTTCTCCTGTTCTGGCGGCCCCTGCATCAGGCTGAGCTAGCACCGGCGTAGTCATAAGCCTCGTTTTTAGCTCTTCGACAGCCTCATCGTGTTCTTTCTCCCACTTTCACGGGGCTTTTTGACTCGTCAAATCGAACAACGGACGGGCAATCCTCGAGAAGCCCAACACAAACTTCCTGTAATATCCACACATTCCTAAAATGTGCGCATTTCCGCCACTCCCGTCAGCTTTGGATATGCTCGTATTTCCTCAACTACTCTGGGACCGTATGTACTCCTGCCCCCAACAACTGGTGACCTATAAACGAAATTTATCTCTGAGCAGCAAACATTTTTGAGGTTTCAATTCAAGGTTAGCTCTCTGTGGAGCCTCGAAGACTTCTCCCAGCACTTCCAGATGCCTCTGCTCACTTTCTGTTGCCACTAGGATGTCGGCGATATAAACGAACACTTCCTGGTCCTTCAGTACTGTGAGCACAGTGTCCATGAGCCGTTGGAACCTTGGCGGAGACGTACATAAGCCAAACGGTAGTACCTTAAATTGAAAGAGCCTTCCGATGTTGTGAACGCGCTCTTCCTTTTTGCATCCTCAGACATTGGGATTTGCCAATATTCCGAAGCTATGTCCAACGTGCTTAACCATCGCCTTCCCTTCAAACCTTGCAGAATCACGTCAATCCGAGGCAGCGGGTATGCATCTTGTTTTGTGCACTTATTGACTTACTTCCCTATAGTCAATGCATAACCTCAATGAGCCGTCTTTCGTTTTCACCAGCACCACCGGCGATGCCCAATCTGACGTGGACTCTTCTATTATCCCTCTATCCAGCAAATCTTTGATCATCTTCTTGAACTCCACTCGGGCTCCTAGCAGCACGGCTCGTCCGCCTTATCGGGGTAGTATCTCCGGTATCAACTTCGTGCACCAAGTTGGTCTGCGTTAACTCCCTACGCTCAAGAATACCGAGTTGTACTTGTTTACCAACTCCCATAACTCCGGTGCACTGTCGCTAAGTGGATCCCGCTTTTGTTTCAACATGCTTTCTAGCAACTGTAATCTTTCTGCAGAACTCATAGTCGGCTTTCCCATTGTCAGCATATCCGACGTAATCTCTTTGGCTGCTACATGAGCGTATTTCACGTCCTCTTCCTACTCGCCAACATCCTGCCCTGCTCTCAGCACCAGAGGCTCCGTAGCAGTATTCCAGACAGGTACCTCCGCAACTCCTTTCTCATCTGTTAAGTACAAACCTGAATCCCTTCACTTTCGACTGCAACAGACCCTCCCTTTTGGTGTCATCTGTATCTCCTTTGACAGTTATCCATCTCATCTCCTGGTGCTATGTAGATCCGATTGCACACCAACTTTCTGTTGGGCGGAACCGCTACCTTGCCGCTTCCGATTGCGAGATTTCGGATTCCCCCATAGTAGACTCATTCTGAACAAATTATCCCGGTGGACGAGCACGTACCCTAGTTCCCTTAGGGCATTTGTGCCCAGCACTAGCGTACTAGTTTGAAGGTCCGCTACATGCATCTTTATGCTAACCGCGCCTTCACCTAGTCTGAACGGGACTTCTACCAAGCTCGTAAACTTCAGGCGATTTCCTGAAGCGTCCAAGATGCGTATGCTTCCGTCCGCCTCATGCTCCCGTAGCCTGTGACCTTCTCTACTGAGCTCACGAAATACGTTTATGGGCAAAATTGATACCTCTGAAACAGTGTCCAGTAATGCTACCAAAGCCTTACCACACACGTCTACTTTGGTTAAGCACTTCTCTCCAACGGCTCTGCGGATGTGCCTCCACTTTCCCGTGCTCTGAGCGACTCATCATTAACGTGCTCCCCGTGCGAGTTGCGCGGCTCTGCTGCCTCTCCTGACAGGACCCCTACGACCACATTCCGCACCTTTTCCTTTTTACAGTCTTTGGCTTTGTGCCCTCTGCCCTTGCAGTTATAACACCGCGTCTTAGTTCCACCTGACACACTATGTTGTTGCCCATTCTCTGATTTTTCATTCCTTGCTGCATTCTCCTTCCTAGCTTCCTGCATAGTTCCCAAGGTTTCCGCTCTGCCGAATCGCTGGTTCTGACCTCATCCTGCCTTACTACAGGCCGTCTAACATGTTGCTCCTTCACATTTTCCAGCGTCAGCCTTCTTCCTTCTACGCGCCTTGCCGCTTGCTTCAAGCTTGCATACGCAGTACCCCCGTCCTTCTCCATGGCTTCCATGAAGTAGTAGGACTCCGCCCATTGAACTACCTGTTCATACAACTGGTGCGCTCTAACCGCGGACAAGGTTACTTCGTCCAGTTCAGAGTATGCTTTGGCCGACAATCTATCCAGCTCTACGCAGTACTCCGCTATTGTTTGAGTTTCTAATCTCTTAAGACGCCTCAGTTTACCGAGCGCCAATACCTCCTTCGTTTGATCGTTTTCTTCATTGGCCCTAGACAAGGCTCATAATCCCCTCAGATGAACCATGTCTTATCTCACGGGGCAATGCTTCATATTGAGCTTTAGCTTTACCAATTAATTTGGACTTGAGTAACATCCTAAGTTCCTTACATGACCAGCTATGTCTATGATACTTCAACAAAAACGCCTCCATGAAGCTATCCCAGCTTTGATCTCTATCAGTACCCGAATATACCCGCACATCCGGTAATGCTATGTATTTCAGATACCGATCCATATGACCATGCCGAAATGATGCACTTCCTCTAATGTTACATAAGCTTGAGGAACTACAGGTACTTTCGCATTCACTATCTTCGTATGTACTTAAGTAACACCGGGCTCACCGGCCCTTATCTGCTTCTTCCTTGAGGATGGATCCGATTCCTGCAATATCCAGCGATTCGAGCTGTGCCACTGTTTCGCGCATTTGCAACGTATTCACATCAAGGATTCAAGTCCAACTTCAGCCTACGCAAAGACTCCAATTTATGCTTAACTTTATAGTGTGAGGAATCTCTACCTGGCAAGAGCTTCACGCTCATTTCTTTTCACGCCCTTGAGCTATCCAGCTCCTCCTCTTGGCTTCAGCTGAGGCCTTTAATGCGAACTACTTCACTTTCTTTTTGTATTGAAGCACGGTCCGCGATCAGGTATCGAAGTTGAAAATATGACATCAGGAGGGTTAAAGGGTTCGCGACGAACAACTTGTATCGGTTTTGCGGCAAAATGTTCTATGGGAGGGGCGCTGTAGCGCAATATAGGTTCAGTGGCTCTTCCTTTTTTTCCAGTGACTCCGCCTCCATGCTCCGCCCCTAATGACCCGAATTCCAGTGGAGATCTTATCGGTGTATCAGCCGTGCATATGGGGGCGTAGTTTTGGAGATGGAGTTTAGTGGGCAGCGTACCATGGGATCGAAATGGGTTCTATCTAGGGCAGGTGGCATGTTTTTTTGTGCTTTTTTTGTTCACAGAGTCGAGTTACTCACCCCTCGTCGTCTATGTGGAACCCCTAATCCACCATCTGAGATGGCGAAAAATCGCGGGTTCTTTCCTTTAATCGCGCCCTTTTTTTTTCAATTGGCACAATTACTCACCAATTCCTCTTGAGCCCATTTAGTTATGCTCAAAATTTTGTCGACTACTGCCCCTTTTCACCAGGCTTTCTATCGCTTTCTACAAATTCTAATTGTGTGCTGCAATCCAGCGATCCTTCAGCTGGCTCTACAACTCAGCTGTTCCTTCGCCCACTTTTCACGAGCCTCCTTGAGCTCACACACCCCTTCCTCAACAGTTCCTACTGCTGCTCTGGTGACCTGCTACAGCCTCCTGGGATCGTTAGTACGCCAGTGCTTGCTGGCCTCTGCCATTACCAATGCTTCTTACTCTTTAATTTTTTTTGTAGCTGATCACATACCTTGAGCTGTTCCAGCTCGTCATATAGCTGGCGCTCTTCCGCCAATTCTATCTCCTGGCTCCCCATCATTCTGTCCGCTTGTACAACTTCAGCTGCAATGGGCGTGTGGTTACTCGCTCTGTCAGCGCCCTTCAAGGCCTCTAATTCTTCCATTCGTGGCGATCAGCAATTGCGGGTGCCAAATCTCTTCTTTCCGAAGAAATCGCCACCCCCGACGCACACAGCGTTGCCGGCGATTCCTTACCAAAGAAGGGATCTGACACCACACTGGTCTCAGCGAGTTGGGCTCTCTTCCTGGGAGCCACTTACTCACTAGCAGTACGTAACGTTAGTGGCCACTCGAGGACTAGCCAAGGAGCCACAACGCTAATAGCTAATAGTAAGTTGTTCCACTTGACTGTCACTTGAAGACGGCGGCTTGGCCCCCAAGTTAGATAGGTAATGTACCGGTTCAACCGCCTCAGCAGTCTATACAGTCAAGTGAAAAAACTTCTTTATTAATATTACGCACAACAAAAAAAAACGAGAACGACAGTCAGGTGAATATGAGGTTAGAGTAGCACTAGCGCGAGACGAAAAAACCTAGGGGACAGATGATTCCCCGAGGAGGAGGTGTGTGTAGGCAACGGCAGGGGGAGGTCCCAAAAAAGGAGACTAAATCAGAGAGAGTTACCCTTCTTGTGAAGTTGCCCCCTTTTATATCGTGTGCATTCGCGCCCAAAACCATTTCCGACCACCCACTCGATCGTCTGATCACTTTGTGATCTTCTGACATCCAATCGACTGCTCAGTCTGAATCAAAATTAAGTTCATTATTTTCCTTTTAACCATATGCTACACCTGGCCGCAGCGTACTCCCGTCTGGTGCCTAGCCTCGAGGGCGAGACGAGAAGGACGAGAAGAAAAAAACGAATTAGTTGTCCTCAGGCATGTTCACAGTCTGCGACCCTGACGAAACGGCGGTTGGGAGAAAAGCAAAAAATAGTCATCGATCTGAGAATCGCCAACCGCTAATTTCGCCGAACCGCCGCGGTTCGGCGGTTGGGCGAAAAGCAATAGATGCGTATCGATTTCGCTGGCGAAAAACGCCACGCTGATCGAGCTAGCGTTTCGCCGAAGGCGAAAAACGTCGCGCTTTGGCGAAACGCCCGTCGATACATATCAAAACTGCTTGGCCCAACCGCCAGACTCTTCGCCCAACCGCCAGTCGATACGTATCAAAAGCTTTTCGCCGAACCGCGTTCCAGGGAAACGCTGGGCCGCAGACTGTGAACAATGCCTAAGACCCATACAATCGCTTGGAAGGTCACATCTCGTGCTCCAATGCAACACTGCGCTCCAATCGCAACTTGGGTTACGATTGCTAAGATTCCCTGGGCCTGCCAAATCTCTCTTGTCGACAAGAGAGATTTGGCAGGCCCGGGAAATCTTAGCAATCGTAACCCAAGCTGCGACTGGAGCGCAGTGTTGCACTGGAGCACGAGAGTGGAGCCTTACAAGCTGTTGGTCTTGAGGAGGAAGAATTGTTGGTGTGACTCTTACAATGAGTAAGAACTTTGTTCCTTGAGTTGTGAATGTTTCGAACATTTCAGAACTGATATTTGTCATCCAGAATGAGGTGGAACTCTTGTAACTTGTATTCTGAGCACCTTAGCTATTCTGGAACTGATTTTCATCATCTTGTATGAGTACGCCCCGCCCACCAGCGCGGCGACCCACTTATTGTCGAAGAATAGACCGGGACCCGCTATACTCCCCTCGAGGGGGGGGGATCCCCGCCAGGGGAAGACACCCCAGAGGGACGTCCCCAAGGGCGGCCGTATGCTACACTCGAGAGGATCCCCTAAGGATAGAGACGCAGAGCTGGCTGGCGCAAATTTGGGGGAAGGGTCGTCCCTACATCCAGCCTCTGGGATCAAAGTTTTTCACTTCGACATTTCGGAGGATCTTAAGGTAAAACTGATGACAATCAATTGCAGTCCTTTGTCATGCTATTATAAAGCTATTTTTAGGCTTAATTGTGTATTAATCAAGGTCATAGGGAAGACCACATCAATTTTTTTCGACATTTTTGAGTCAGCGTTCAACTAAATGCTTTCTCAGTCTAAATGTTCGACATGTAGGAAAGCTCTAAGGAATGGTTGGATGTAGCTGTCCCACCTAGCGTGAGAAATGACATGTTATCCACTATCTTTGTGGCCCTGTCTCTATCACTACGTTCCGCACTCCGAGCGCGCACTCTCTTTTCAGTATGGGCAATGGAACAACATAAACATACACAGAAATGTATTTGTGCTGCGTGAATGTAATATTTGTTTAATGTGTTTCCATCCTTGCCATTGGGGTGCTCTATTTTGCGAGCCCGTTCAACTGCTCGAGGTAGTTCAGAGGCCTCATAGAGACCTTTCCAATCGCAGTACCATACTAGGATCACCTAGTAATGGTTTTGGACCTAGAGGAGCCCAGGGAAAGAAGTGCTACTCACAATCCAAGTAGGGCATCCTTATGGCTAGTACAAAGTTCCCTGAGCTGAGTTCTCTACCTTATTTAGTAGATCCAGATTTGTTTCAGAGGACTTTGTGAAGCTACTAATTAGTTGCATTCCCCGGATTTCCTTACCTGCTCCTCGATAACTTTTAGTTATTAATCATCAGCAATGACTCCAATACTGTACTATGATGAACAACGTTCATCGTTGTAACGGTGCTTACCGTAGTAGAATAAACCTTCTAAATCTACCTCCGGGCTGTTGTAATAAAATCGAGCGCCTCAATGAAAAGGGTTCAACCAAGCGCGCGGTTTTTCTTTTTCAAAGAGGCGACTTCGTCATGGTTCGGATAGCATCCGTTGCCAACTCATACAACATATATTATTATTATTGTTGTGATATCAATATAACCGACTTACATATTATAGTATACAGTACTTATATATTACCAGTCGCCTCGCTGGCTGACGGCCGGCGCGGCCACCTATAGGGCCCGGCTGCGCCAGGCGGGCCGCGTCCGCGCAGCGGGCCGTGTTTAGGGGCGGAGGCTTCCGCCGCGCCTGTTTTCTTTCACATATTTATAAGATTCAACTGATATCCTCCTTTGTTCTGTACTCACTTTTTTCCGGTGTCTGAAGTGCTCTTGAGGCTTTTAACAGATTCTTCGTCTGACTCCGCCACCTCGGAGCAGGCGCCCGCCCACAATGTTTTTTGCCTCACAATCCTCACGCGGCGACCTACTGCTGAACCTGAACTCACTTTATTCCGGTCTTCGGAGTGCGCTGGAACCGTGTTCACAGACCCTTTTTGTCTGGCTCCGCCCACGCTAGGAGCAGGCTCCGCCCACAATCTTTTGGCCCACAATCCTCACCGGCGGCGCTCTGCTGACCTTTAAAGGCACATTCGCGATAAACTAAGGGCTATTGACCTCTCAAATGTGTTCGACGATCCCGGGAGGCGTTTTTTGAGGCTGCGTACTTTGAAAGTGTGAAAACGCAAGAAATTCGCTGAAGCTGCCCTAATTAGGCCCATGGACCCCACTTAGGCCCATGCGCGACCTCACCGACTGCTAGCTACTATCTGTAGTCACTATGTTACTCTATAACATTTCGGACTGCTTTTTCTGCTGCATATTTCTCCCGCTAACTCCGATACTTAGCACTCCTTTTAAGCCTATTTGAGTCCGTTTCCCGCGCAATTTGCGAGTCGCGACTGTGCCTTTAATCCTTTTTTTCCGGTTGTGGTGTGTTCTGGAACGCGTTCTAGAGAATTTTTGTCGCGGCTCCGCCCACTCGAGGCAGACTCCGCCCCAATTTTCGCGCCCACACATTTTTCCACGGACGACCCTCTGCTGAACTTAATCCACTTTTTTCCGGGTATCTGGAGTGTTCTGGAACCGGGCTACAAACTTTTAAAATGAAATACCCTGCCATTTAGGGCAAGCCCCGCACTTTGGACGGGTCTCACACACTTTTGAGGCGTGCTCTACGTTCGCCGGGTATTTACATTCTACACTGAGTTTTTTTTTGCGACTCCAAACACTTTCGCGAACCGGGTTACTGAATCGAGAAGCACCGCCCACCTTGAGTACGCCCCGCCCATTTAGGGTTGTACCTGCCACAGTTTAGTCTGGCGACTCCTTACTAACCTTAGTCCCTTTTTTCCCCATCTTTCCCCATTCCGGATCTTTTCTGCTCCGGAAGCGAATTATGAACATTTTTCTGCGGAACCCAAACTTTCGGTGAGTGCCCCCCCACTGTGGGCGAGGCTTCCCATAGGTCAAGTGTGCTTTTTATTTCTTGTCCATGCCCTATCCTATCCCCACCTTGACTGGACCTATCTAAGTCGTTTCTCAGGTCGAACCGAATTTCCGGACAGACAAACTTACACAAACTTACCAACTGACAAACTTACAAAACTTCAAATAAACAGACAAAGCGAATTATATATTAGGTTGTCTGGAAAGGAATGCGCGTTGAATTTTTTGAACTTGTCCATTTTTTTTTCTTTCCTACTATAGGAGATTTTTGGAGACAAGTTTTTGTCTATTAAGAAAGAGATTTTTATTGTGCTTCTTTTGATATATTTTTGTCCATGTCTACTTTGCTTTTTTTGGGGAAAAAAGTTGGGAAGCGCGGGTGCCGCACCAGCTGAGCGACGCACACGAGGCAACCACGAGTGGCAATGGCCGGAATTTTCTTCGTCGCTCCAAGAACAGGCGGTTTTTTTCGACTCTATTATAACATCAAAATGAGAAAAGGGTCTGCTTCGATAACGCAACGACGAAAAGGACAGTGGTTAGACTCCAGTGACCCTCCAAACGGACTCCGAAACCTGATATACGGCGGCAAAAAGGTGATGCTCCGTTTTTGGTGGAATAGCAAAGGTTTGATGTACTTTGAAGTTCCGGAACCGGTCAACACGGTTACGACGGACATCTGCAAACACCAATTGAACGCGCATGGATCCAGCACTGCGTCTTCAAAGTGTCGAAACGACGTCGACAAAATTTATCCACGAAAACGCGTCATCTACATGTGGCGAAAACACTCTAGAAAAAAAAATTGAGGAATTGGGGGCTGGAAAGTCCTGCCTCATTAGCCACACAGATCAGACCTGCCGCCATCGAATTACCATCTGTTCCGGTCGATGACCAGAACTCCCTGGACGAGAGAAAATTCACAAACCGCGAAAAAAGGTCCAACTCTGGGTGTCCAACTTCTTTGAGTCGCAGCCGGTCGAGTTCTTCAGAAGAGGAACCCATTTTTTGCATGAATGTTGACAACAAGTCATTGATACTAATGGAGATTGTCTTTTGAATTTATCTTGTTTAATTTCGTTTTTATAATAACAAATTTTTTAAGCTCGAACGCGCATTCCTTTCCGGACAACCTAATATATGGGGTGATTATAGATACTATACATAATACTCGTCGGCTCGCCGGCTAACGCGCGGCGCCCTTCTGATACGGCCCGGCTGGGCCGGGCGAGCGCGGCTTCGCCGCGGTTTTTCTTTCACATATTTCTAGACTCAACTGATATCCGCCTTTTGTTCTGTACTCAACTTTTTTCCGGTGTCTGAAGCACTCTTGAGCTATTCTACAGATTCGTCGTCTGACTCCGCCCACAATGTTTGCGCCCCACAATCCTCACCGCGGACGCCTTGCTGACTGAATTCACTTTATTCGGTCTTCGGAGTGCTCTGGAACCGTTTTACAGACCTTATTGTCTGGCTTCGCCACCTCGGAGCAGGCTCCGCCCACAATGTTTTTGCCCCCACTCTTCACCCACGTTTTTTTCCGGGTCTTTGAAGTGCTCTGGACAGTTTTAGAGAATTTTCGCCTGGCTCCGCCCACCTTGGCTGGCCCCGCCACAATATGTCTACCCCAATTTCTCAGTCGGCGACCCTTGCTGACACTTGAATTCACTTTATTCCGGTCTTCGGAGTGCACTAGAACCGTTTTTAAAGACTTTTTGTCTGGCTCGCCCCACTTGGGAGCAGACTCCGCCCACAATGTTTTGCCCGACAGTCCTAACCAGACGACCCTCTGCTGACCTTAATCCACTTTTCCGGTATCTGGAGTGTTCTGGAACGCCGAGCTACCAAGTTTTAAAATGAATACCCTGCAATTTAGGGCAAGCTCCGCCCCACTGTGGGCCTGGTCAATTTTTTTTATATCCGGGGAATATAGGGCACGCTCAAAGCTGTGTTCGAGGCATTGGGGCGGAGTCTGCCTCGAACACACTTTGAGCGTGCCCATATTCGACGGATATTTAAATTCTACACCGAGTTTTTTGGCGACTTCCATAACCGCTGGTTTCTTTTTCAAAGATAGTGTGACCCACTAGTGGGAACTAGGGTATTACAGTGCATTACTAGACAGAGAGATTCGGCAGGCCGAGGAGATCAGAGCTATGCAAAGCGGAACACTAGTAACGCTAGTTGTCATTACACGACTTCCGCGCTACCGTACACGTCCAGTAATAATCATTTTCTAGAGTCCCCATCGACATCATTCTCTTATTAGTCGTTTTACCTTTTTTTTATTTTTTTCTATGGTCTTACAGTTACATTCGACGAAAAATGGAAGTAACTCAACAACAAGAGTGGGAGACGCTAGGAACATAGCAAAAACAAAAAAAACAAGCAAGGGAAAACGACTAATAAGAGAATGATTGTCGGTGCTAACGCATTTCGGGGGGGGGGGGGGCACGGCGGCTCGCGGCGAGTGATGACTCATCGGCTCTTCACTCACTGACATACTTAGAGCGCTCATCTAGCAGCAAAATTAGAATAAACAAACAATTTCACGCGAATACTTGCCGGGAAATCCCACAGAGCTGCGAACAACAAATGTTTGATCTTTTGTAGTCAAGAATAACGGTCAACATCAAAAAGGCAATTGGTTGGTAGTTTAGGCAAAATCTTCCATCCTACAACTCTTTCTTCGCACTTTTCAGCATTAACTGCTTAAGCTTTCAAATTGTAGCCAGGACGGTGTTATATCCATGTCTTATACATGAGGTAACTTCTATTTTGCCGAGGAGAAAGCAGAAGAGTCGATGAGTCATCACTCGCCGCGAGCCGCGTGCCCCCCCCCCCGAATAGGCCGCGTTCATACATGAAGACGTTGTGGAAATGACGGAATTTGCGGAAAGGAAATGCATACGTATCGATTTGAAAAGTGCATTTCTGTAAATTCCGCGGAATCCGCAGAAATGCAGAAATGACGGAAAAAGAAATGATAGGGATCGATCGGTTCGTTCCTGCCGTCGTGCGGAATTGGGAGGAATGCAGAATCCGCAGATTCTGCAGATTCCGCACTTCGGCATACATATTCCACGGTTTTTGAAATCGATAGACATATTTTCTTTTTCTGCAAGTCCCGCGGTTCTCCCAATTCCGCAGGTCTGCAGATTTCGCAGTTCTGCACATTCCGTGGTTCTGCATTTCTGCATCATGTATGAACGCCGCCATACTTTAGCACCTGATTGTCGATAGGGACACTAGAAAATGATTATTACTAGGCGTGGGATACGGTAGCGCGGAAGTGGTGTAATGACAACTAGCGTACTAGTGTCTGCTTTGCATAGCTCGAGGAGTCGTAGCAGCCGTAACCCAAGTTGTGATGGGGCGCGGAGTTTGATTGGAGCACGCATGAGCCTGGCCTGATCCCTTGCCTTGTTTTTGTGATAACTTTTTCCCTGTGGTACCTATAATATATCCTTTTCTAGAAGAATCAGCTGTACGACTTTCACTCATTTGAGATCCGAGTTATTGAGAACCCCATTTTGTCTCTTAATATGTGCTGACCATTATTCCAGGTTCAACTCAAACTGTTCTCAATTGCTAGTTACATAAATTCTTTAATTTGGAAGCTGAAAGGTTGATTTTTATACATTATTATCTAGTGTTTTTTTTCTGAGGGCTTGTCGTCCTCACAATTTCTTCCCGCAAAATGCGGTTTTTTTTACAACATTCTTAGAAACCGTTCTATTAAAACCATAAGAATCAGGGGTCATCTTTAGTCAACGATTTAAGTCGAGTCTACCCCCTCCACTTTTTTTCTAGGGGGTGATACAACCCCTGGTTCCCTCCCTATTCGAGATTAGAGCTGCCGAAGAGGGGGGAGGGGTAGCACCTATGAAACAGTAACAACCACGAAAAATCAGCGACCTCTCACGATCAGAACGCAAATGCGACTCCTCTCCCAGCGACCAAATACAATCCTACCGGTTGAGGAATCTCCAACAACCATGTGCCCTGATAAGAGTTCACTTTCTAGTGAGTAGAAGTGGATAAATGGTCTGCAGTGTCAAAGTAAAAAGGGGGAGATTGAATTTTACTCTGTGTTTTATCGTTTTATCCATCATAATTGTTATTTACAGAGTTTGTTATACTACCGGAATAATTCCTCTTTCTTTCTTGTTGCTTTTGATCTCGTTTTTCGTACTGTTTGTAAGTTTCAAGTGGTAAGGTTGAGTCGACTTCCAGGGGTAAACAAATATACGTGTATTCAAAAAAGCCAAAATGACTACTGGTAAATTTGTTGCTCTTATTGTGCACATATCACGTCATACAGTGTGAATTTATCTTGTTAATGTTACGATGCTAGGTGGTCACCTCTAGAAAAATTGAAGCGTAATGACGAAGTATTCCTTTCATTTTGGATGATAAACATAAATTCCGTAGTAGCCCTAGGGTTCGGGAGCCAACTTTGGAGAGTTCAATTCATTCTGAAAGTCGGACTACTGGTAAATTTCTTGCTTTGTCGTGCTCATGTTATCACGTCATGTAATCATGTAAATGTAAAACTTGTGATGTTTGTGTAATCATACTACTTCATCTCTAGAACGATACCAATGGGCTTAGCATTATGTACAAAACATTACTTCCATTTGGTTAATAAACATCAATTTTAGAATAGCTCGTTTGGGACAAAATGACAGAAGTCCCCTTCACTCTGTATGCTAAGTCTTTCGCAGAGAAGCTAAAGTGATGAGGAACCACGTTACGAGAGGTCCTCTCTCTATATAGGAGAATCTATTCTAAAATATGCCAAGTCATCACAAGCTACAAAAACTTGTTCACCCTGAGTACCACACAGACCAACCTTAGAAGACCAGCTACTCAAAGGACTCCAGGCCAGGTCATGCGTGCTCCAATCCGAATCCGCGCCCCAATCACAATTTCGGTTACGGTTTCTACGACTCCTCGGCCTGCCGAATCTCTCTTGTCATTACTAGTGACTTTTGGGGAGGTGAAAGAAAGGATTAAGAGTATTCGAGGTCACAGAAATGCATCCTCACATTTTATTTCTTCTTATACCTCCGATACTCTCTGGTATAAATACCATTTTGAATTATCTCACTTGCTAATGCAGAGGCATTGGATATTTCTTCGTATTCGGGAAGTCTTTATCTTTTGCACGAACAAAAACGTGTCCACCCGAACCTCTTGTGCAAAAAACAGAAGTGTTTTCTATCAACACGAGCTCATCGTGGACTCGTGAAACATTTTCTTAGCACCTTTTCGGACTGCCCAGAAGCTCAGCGGAAAAAAACTAGAAAAATTACTTTTTTTGAGTTCACATGATTTCTAAGTTCTTTTTTCTCAATTGTGTTCACTTAATTATCCTCGTGGAGTGTTTCGAATAACCGTGATGACTTCCTCACTTCATTTTCGTCAAGTATTACAGTGTCCTTGGTGTAGAAGTGTGCTGATATCTAACGCTATCTTCGTTTTCTATTGAATAGCTTAGCCTTCGCCAATTTTCTCAATATCACCCTGTTCACGTTGAGAGCAGGCTGACCGTTCTCAAGTGGATGAGTCACTCTGCGTGCCTGACCTCAGCCTGCTCTCCCGGTGCCGGCCCCAAGAGCAAGACGCAGAGAAAAACGGATTAGTTGTCCTAAGACCCGACTCCCCGGCCTGCCAAATCTCTTTGTCACTTGTCGCTTACTAGCCTTTTTCGTTGCTCCCGTAGCAGTAGTTGAATAAACTTTCCAGGTTGTGATGTCGATCTCAACGATTAGGCGACAGGTGAAGAATGTTGCTTACAATTTTTCTGATGCCCAAGTAAAAGTGAGGGAAGCCACATGGTAGGTCGAATTCCTTTCGTTATTCGTAGAAGTGTCGAGGATGTTTTATGTCGGGGTTTACGGAATGCTTCCCTTTAAAGTTTGCCAGGAATAAACTTAACTTTAAGTTATTTCAGTAATGATCCGTGGGGGCCATCAACAGCCCTTATGTCGGAAATTTCGGATCTCACAAATAATCCAATGGTAGATTGCGGTTTCTTTTTATTCATGTTTATGACTGATTTCTGTTCTCAAGACCACATCTCTTGATTTTGGGCTTGCCTTTATTCAGTATTTCAGGCATTTACCGAAGTAATGTCTATTATTTGGAAGAGGCTGAACGATTCTGGGAAAAACTGGCGACATGTTTATAAAAGCCTAGTACTACTAGACTTTTTGATAAAGTGTGGAAACGATAAGGTAGGCTGTCATTTATAACCAATATATGTAAGAGCTGCTCTTACAAAAATTACAAAGAGTTAATTTATGATCGAGATTTCCCTGCAGCTTTCTTCTCATTTTTACGGGGCACCGTGTTTTTCGTGGGGCTGAATCCTGGGAAAATACTGTGGCATGATGACGTCTCAGAGCACTTGTCAACCAGGAAGCTTCTCTTCTCTTTCCTTTTTTCTTCCTCCTTCATTACTTTCCTTGCTCCCTTCTCTGATTACTCCTCCTTTACCTTCTCCTTTTAACCACTGGACTGGTAAATGCCTCGAGAAAATACCATTGGACCCTCACAGCGAGAGCACGTTTGGTTGCGGACTTAAACAGCCATATTCAGAAACCTCATGTCCGGTCAGTAGAAAGGGAACGGGTATACCTCCCAGCCATCGTAGATCTGTAGTTTTTTTTTACCCTAATGGCCTTGTAAAGTCTTCACTCTAAAGTACGATACGTCTCTATTGGACAAGTCCGCGCGACATCGCGATCGAAGCGCGCGCGAATACTAACGGCATTCTGTGAGTTGGAAGCAGTTGTTATTTTCAGGCCTCAGTCTGAAAAGCACATTTCCAGAAGTTGCGACCACAAAGAAGAACCTCAAAAGGATGGATGATCAGAGTACGGATGAGGGATCGCGTAATAGAATTTCAGAACAGACTGCAACAAGAGAAAATCTTTTGGGAAGGAAGTTCATGATAGCTTTATGAATTCGCCCATTTTTGTGAATTTCGAGGGATGGGAATAATAAGATGGGAAATAGACCCAAACTAATCAATATTAATCATCATTGATCCACCTTTAGCAAGACGAAGTTGAGGAAAATATAGAATAAAAGGTGAGATGCGCGTTTAGGTTGCGGTTCATTCTTTGAGGTTCATTCTTGCGAGACTCTAGACAAGAAAAATCGACAGGAATCTTCAGTTAAACTCCAAATTCCTCTGTCGTCATCGACCACAATTTCTTTACCCCACACTGCTTTGGAGTCCTCCTTGGAGCTTACTTCTTATGAGAGAGCTTTTAGCAGAGTAGAGAATTTTCTTACTGTGGTTTGCTTTAAAGTTCTGTTGTCTGATCTTTCATCACTTTTTCGATCATCCACCTTACTGTTTCTTTTTATGGTAATATCTTCTGGGGATAATTTTTACAAATCAACTTTTCCGACAATAGCATTAGTGCCAGCCTACTATATACCATTTAGGGTTCCCGCGCGCGCCGATCGCGACGTCGCGCGGACTCATCTAATGGCGGACTTATCTACCGGACTTTGGGGTAGTTGTTATATTCGCCACACGCAGTCCATTGTCGAGAGAGAAATTGAGTGTTGCTAAATGAATTCAAATTGACCATCCGTGTTCTGGGGATCATTAGAGTAGGCTGTGGCTGTCACTGTTGTGCCAGTATTCAGCGGCACCCCCCTGACATCCCAGCAATAAGCAGTGACACTTGTGTTTTGTGGTTTTACCTCTGGTTATAGTGAGTCTTGTGTTTGTGGTTTTAACTCTAACTACTGACAAGGGAAGGATACCAACTCGTCCTGGCCATTCAGAATGAGATGTATATTCCTAGGAGCGTCTCCGGATACTGATATCAGATCTGACTTCCAAATCTGCTAAACGATTCTGGGTGCAGAGTTACGGACCTCTTTTGCTACCGTGCTTAACCATTGCGGTGCGACCGTCTGCCCATGCTTTGCGCTCGTGAACCCCTCGTGAACCATCTGCCGCCATGGCTCGATGGCGCAGCAGGTAAGTGGATGGCTTCATACTAGTGAGACGGAGGTTCAAATCCTTGATGCATTTCGTAGTTTTGCTTTTTCTTTGAAACGCATGCTAAACACTTGGGAAGTAGTTTTGCGTACCTGTCCGACCACCAAGACCCCTTCCTGCTCCTTATTAGGGTCTATGTGCCACTTTCAGGGGTTTTATTTTAACTTCAGTCGTGAAAGCGTTCACTTTGATGGTGTTGGCGTGACAGCTTCATTCGAGGCATATGTTTTCGTTTTATGGGAAACATCAAAGGCTTGGTCCACGATCAGAATAAAGTTGGAAATATGGTGTCGGAGGGTGGTCCGCTAAGGAACAATCTTGTACTGGTTGGGGGCGAAAAAATTGTTAGGGAGGGTGCTATAACGTAATAGCTCCAAAGGGTCACTCCTTAACCGGTGGCTCGGTCTCCACGACTTCGGCCTTCAAAGCCATCATCTAATGAAAAGCGAAGCTGCAAGACGAAAGCGCATGAAAATCGTAAGCTCACTTGTAAGGGTCGTAGAGTTCTTATAGTGAATAAGCTGTGTGGATGAGGGCGTAGTGTAGGAGATGGAGCTCACTGGGCACGTACAAAGTGGCTTGAAATGGGGTTCTATGTAATTGTACGGCGGGTGACGAGTTTTTCTGCCTTTTTTCATTACCGAGTTACACAGCACTTGTATCTCTCTCAAAC
>MU911993.1:30755-66347 GCA_036418165.1 Cooperia oncophora
GTACGACCCCTCCAGGAAGAAATGTTCGTACGACCCCCCCCCTCCTTACAGACTGTCAATGTATTAGGTTGTCCGGAAAGTTCTCAGCGTTTTGTGTTACTATTTTTTGTACATTCATTGCTGATTAAAAACTCATTCTCCCTTGCGTCGCAGTAGTGCATCCTGAAGAGAATTTTTCGCGCTATCTGATGGTATATTTGCCGTTTCTTCATTGCTTGATAAACTCACTCTTCCCAAGACGTCTTGAAGCATGTCAAGGGAGAAACTTCGGACGATATTTTTCTTCAACTGCGAAGTGGGTCAATTCACAGTCGAGACAGCTTGAAAAATTAACCAGGTGTAGGGGCCAATAGTGTTGGAGATAGCACCGTGACAATGGTTCGACAAATTTCGTTCTGGAGATTTCAGCCTTGAAGATGAACCTCGTAGCGGTCGACTTAAAGCACATACCTGACCAGGATTTGAAGGCGTTTGTGGAGGCTGGCCTATCCCAAAAGTTAGAGATTGTATCTATGCGTTGGCAAATCCACTGTGGCGGATGGTCTGAAACGCATTGGGAACGTGAAAAAACCCGACGAGTGGGTGCTCCACAATTTGAGTGACCGGCAGAAATTGGCTCGTCTCGAGCTTTCTTATTCACTACTTTGCGCAGCAGAAAGGACCCGTTTTTGGACCGAGTTGTCACCTTTGATGAAAAGGGGATCATGTATGATAACAGGAGACGTTCCGAACAGTGGTTGGATGCCGACGAACCACCGGGGCAATTTCCAAAGCCGAATCCTCACCACGCAAAGGTTATGGTCACAGTGTGGTAGTCATCGGCTGGTGTGATCCACCGCAACTTTTTGTTACCAGACCAAACCATCACAGCAGAGTCCTACTGTGAAGAAATCGACGAAAGGTACCGAAAATTGCGTCACCAGCACTTATCAGCAGAAATGGTCCTATTCTTTTGTATGACAGCGCCCGCCCACACGTTTCACAAATCACTATCCATAGATTGAACGAATTGGGGGCTGAAGTTCTACCTCACTCACTATATTCTCCAGACCTTCCACCAACCGACTATCACCTTTTCAAACTTTCAGATCTTCCTTGCTGGAAAATACTTCAACAATCAGGACCAGGTAAAAAAGCCTTCGTGGATTTCGTGGATTCTCGACCACCCAGTTTTTTTTCTTTGATGGGATTTGTCGACGGGTGTCACGTTGGCAAAAGTATGCTGATTCGAACGGTGCTTAGAGCGCGTTCAGACTTCACCCACAGTAGCGCGAGCGCGCGATAGATCGGGATCGCGCGGTCGCGCTACTGTGGTGAAATTACACCGGGAGGGGGTCATGTTCGTTCATGTTTATTGTTCCTGTTCTTTTTTTTCATTTTCCTTCTTCCTTTGTGTACATAACGCCCTCCTAATTTTAAGTAATGTTTCGAAATATCTTTGAGTATTATTTCCTATGTAAAATAGTACTAAATATACAATATGCTAATTATTATACTGAATTTTGCATCTGAGTACGTTCAAGCGGGGTATTGAAGATCAAAAGTAAGACACGCAGGACTTTCAACAGCGGGTGATGTTGTTTCTCTCCCTTCCCCCGATTTTGCCAGTCCTCCAGATATTCACTTTAATTTTGCCACATTGTGTTTGCTTTGTTTGTTCTGCCATCCTCCAGGTCTATACAGAACCTTTCCTTTCGACGGTTTCTGCAAACGTCAGTATTGCGAATATGAACACGGAATAAAAGCCATCAAAAAAGGTCGAACTTACTTTTATATCGTTTTTGGAACTGCCTAGTGGAGGCAGGATACAGCATCGTGATGTGAGAAATGGTGATATTAGTACGACTCCCTTCCCAGAACTTTGTTGCTGTTTGTTGAGTTGAGTTGAACATGAAGAACATGACCCCCTCCCGGTGTAATTTCACCCACAGTAGCGCGGTCGCGCGATGGCGCGAATCGCGAAGTCTGAACGCGCTCTTATTTCGATTAGATCCGATGAGAATTAAGAAAGTTATGATCGTTAAAAATGAAACACTCAAAACGCTGAGAACTTTCCGGACATTCTAAGATCTTTCCCCCAATCCAGTATCTGCGGTTGCGTCACTGTGAAAATAGAGCACTGGGTGACCAACTGTACTTCCACTGAACTTCATTCTTTCTTGGAATATGTATAACATCACCCGCAAGTAATCTTTTGCCAAGCGGAAAGCGAAATTTCGGTTTCCTGGAGAGATCCATACGAAATAAGCAAAAATCGTCATAAAGCTTGCATTGTGGCTTCACGCCAGTAATAATGCGGAAAATTTCTGCTGAGAAACATAACAGAGCGAAAACCTACACGGTTCCAAAAGTTACTATAGTGTAGTTTTAGTTTTTTGACTTTCAATGCACAGAACTTTGTTCAGACGAAACATAGAGCGGAAACCGAAACCTACATGCTAATGCAACTAGAAGATTTTTCTTCTCAGTGAACATAACATTTTTGCTGTTGCTCCAATATAGCGAAAATTCGCGTCGGACATTTTGCTTGGCAAGTTCTTCCAGTAACAGTGTGTCCCAACCATGAAGCTTTTATTTTAAAGACATATGGTACGCTCATACACATTGAGGGAGTATAAGACTATCAGCCTCCACCTGTCGATGTGTCGTGGTCCCCCGCCCAAAACCGCAAGGGGGCCAGAGTACGAGGCCGTGAGGAAGTCGATTCCTTGCTACACCGCCAGTTTCGCAAACTCACGTTTTTATTAACACCGCCCGCGCGGAGCGGTCGCGTGCAGCTCTTTTGCCAAGTCCTGTAATTGCGCTTAGGAATCACCCCATATAAATATATAATTCGCTTTGTCTGTTTGTTTGTGAGTTTGTAAGTTTGTAAGTTTGTCTGTCCGGAAATTCGGTTCGACCTGAAGAACGACTTGGAGAGGTCCAGTCAAGGTGGGGATAGGTAGGGCATGGGACAAGAAATAAAAAACACACTTGACCCATGGCAGGCCCCGCCCACAGTGGGCAGGGCCCTCGCCGAAAGTTTGAGGTTCCGGAGAAATGTTCATAATTCGCTCCCGGAGCAGCTTAAAGATTGGGGGAAAAAAGGGACTGAGCTTAGTAAAGAGTCGTCAGACTAACTGTGGCAGGTACACCCTAAATGAGCGGGGCGTGCTCAAGGTGGGCGGTGCTTCTCGCAAGATTCAGTAACCCGGTTCGCGAGAGTGTTTGGAAGTCGCAGAAAAACTCAGTGTAGAATGTAAATATCCGGCGAAAAAAGGGCACGCTCAAAGTGTGTTGAGACCCGCCCGCAGTGGGCGGACCTTGCCCTAAATCGCAGGATACTCATTTTTAAAGTTTGTGGCTTGGTTCCGGAACACTCCAGATACCGGAAAAAGGTGGATTAATCAGCAGAGGGTCGTCGGTTAAGATTGTGGGGCAAAAAAATTGTGGGCGGAGCCGGATAAAAATTTTCTAGAACGGTTCCAGAACACACCACACACCGGAAAAAAGGATTAGGATCAGCAGAGGGTCGTCGGTGAAGAATGTGGGGCATAAAAATTGGGGGCGGAGTCTGCCTCGAGGTGGGCGGAGCCGGACAAAAATTCTATAAAACTGTCCCAGAGCACTTTAAAGACCGGAAAAGTGGATTAAGGTCAGCAGAGGGTCACCGGTGAATATTGCGGGGCACAAACATTGTGGGCGGGGCCTGCTCCAAGGCGGGCATAGTCAGACGAAGAATATGTAAAATAGCTCAAGAGTACTTCAGACAACGAAAAAAAGTGGAGTACAGAACGAAAGGCGGATATCAGTAGAGTCCAGAGCCCGGCGCAGCGTGGCCGTATCAGAAGGAGGCGCGCCAGCGTTAGCCGACGAGCCGACTGGTACAAATACAACGCAATTTCTTTTTGCGGATAACATTTTAGGTGCTGCAAAATAAGAACTGAAGATGATGACGAGGGCTAGAACTCAAGAGCATCTGTGGTGCTTCTGCAATATCCTCCAGAGGCCGCGCATTCCCGCAGAACATGATAATAAAAACGGCCTAAGCGTCCCACTCGTTAGTTTGAAGTATTTCTATAGCTTTAGAGCCGCATTCGAGCCGTATCGCAAAAATGCACACGTATTTTAATTTATTGCGTTTCCTTAGTTTTCTCAAATTTGTTTTATTTACATCCACATTCGTTGCTCTTCATTTCTAGCCTTTGTCATCTTCATCACCTTCTATTCGGACTTTGCAGCATGAGCAATACCTCAAATGTTAGGACATTGCGTTTTGCTTGTATTGCCATGTTTTATTGTCATGCTGTCCGTTTTTATTTTGATGTTTTGTGGGAATGCGCGGCCTGCGAGGGCTGTTGCAGAAGCAGCACAGTTTCTTTTGAGTTCTAGCCCTCGTCATCATCTTCGGTTCTTATTTTGCAGCACCTAAAATGTTATCTGCATAAAGAAATTGTGTTGTACTTGTGTTTCAAAGCGCAATTACAGGACTTGGCAAAAAGCCAAGAGAGCTGCATGCACCGCGCCGCGCGGACGGTGTTAGTAAAAACGTGAGTTTGCGAAACGGGCGGCATAGGATGGAATTACACTTTCCCACCCCACGGCCCCGTACTCTGACCCCGTGCAGTTTTAGGCGGGGGGACCACGACACATCGACAGCTGGGGGGCTGATAGTCTCATACACCCACAATGTGTTTGAGCGTACCATGTGTCTTTAATCCAGAAACCTGGGTAGATCCTTGCACCTCCCCTACTTGTGAGAAATAGGAAATGGACCCAGAATCAGGGCACGCCATTGCGTTGTGATCATTTCCTGAAAAATACGAGCCCCCCTAATTCTATCTCAAGTACGACCCCCCTCCCCATGTTACCTCTTCATTAGAACTTTTCCACACCTCCTACCACTTTGTCTATTTTTCGCCAAAAAATTTCTGGTTTAAAAATTTTGCGCTTGTCGAGCGGGGGGGGGAGGTCGAGTAACCTACGCACGTCGCCAAGCACGTCCAGCACTCTGGCGCTGGTGTAAGCATATGCTGACACTACGTACGAGGAAGCGGGTGAATGATAGGAGCTACGATCCCGCCCCACAAAGGGCACCATGAATTTATAAAACCATGGAAAGGACATTAAGACTGACGATGAATAAACAGAACGAAAGTACATTCCCGGACTTTTCTGATTGCAGGAGCACATTTTGTGAGCACTTTGTTGCGAAATTGAAGCCCCTATCTAGAAGTTACACCTTCCAAACAGCGCGTGAAAGCCCCATGCATGGCGCATTGCAGAGGTGATGCCAAATTGGCGCCCAATGGCCTATTCCTGATACCCTTTGCGAAAAACATGGTGTTTTAGAAGCATACCAAAGTCTTCAAGCCAACTGGAGGTTTTATGGCCACAGAGGGGCTGACTTTTTCGGTGTCGTGGTGGGGGGTGGTCCACGAAATGATCACAACGGGGATTTTTCGAAATAGCAGGCCTAGGAAGAAATATAAGCTTTGCTGGAAAGTAGAAATCTTCAAGCTTCCGGCACAATTCTTTTTTTTACGAAAGGCCGTGTATGAAGCTGCGCCATTGGACGTCCAAAGCGTAGCGACTCGCGGTTCGCGAAAATGATCACAGACTTTTAACGATGATCACAACGGGGAGAATCTCTGGACTCGAACGTTTTTGAAATCGCTCAATCACAAATAATTCACATCAAATGGATAAGAAAAAACCTTCGGACTTTCGAAATTTGGCTGTTCGCGGTGCAGTGGCTGTTCGCGGTCAGCGCGCTCATACAAGCTCATTGGTGCGCGCTATGCGAGGTGACAAGAGCCAACTAGCTCTACTCATTCCCACATACACCTCTCCGATAGCTTCACATTCAACGAAGTTATGGGTGTTCAAATGAGGGGTACTTTACACGTGTTTGGCTTGAAATTGGCTCTAGGCCGTAAAATAGCGCGCACCAGTGAGCTTGTATGAGCGTGCTGACCGCGAACAGCCAAAATTCAACAGTAATCCAGTGGGTTTTTTTCTTATCCATTTGATGTGAATTATTTTGATTGTTTGTTTTTTGAATTTGATTTTGTTTTGTTGAGTTTGATTTTGTTGTGAGAAAATTGCTCAGGATTCAATTTCTACGGTTTCATAGGTAGCCTTTGCAATGGATTCTTTTCTGGCGTGCCCTGCCCAGAATCGCCCATAAACTTCTCTATGAGATGCGCGCACTTGTTTTTTTTCTTCTCGTCACTTGTAGAATAACAAGTTTGTGCGTGGCTCTTCATCGAGCTCAACACGTAGTTTGGTGCTATGCACATTTTCGAGGTCGAACTTCCCACCTTTGTATTGCTTGAACCAGATTAGGTCCTACTAAAAGGCAGCACTTCTCGGCTTTACGCTCCACCCTTTTCGAACAGCTTCTGCGGTTCTTACATCTCTATTGAACGAAGAAAGAAGCGTGTAAAAAATGTCATTATTGTCGACTGGAATTCATTTCCAAGTCCCAGTTATTTACGGGAATTCAACCAGAATAAACTGTTCGCTATCGAATAATATAAATGTCGCTGCCAAAACTGTCATTCCCTATGAAATCTTGAGGAGAAAGGCCATTTCTTGTGAACGACCAAAAAAATTCTGTTTTTCTGAAACACAGTTTCTTTTCAAAAAGGAATTTTCTTTGTTCCTCCGAAAAATTTTCTCTTTCTGAGTACGGGGTGTATTTTGCCCATCCGCCGATAATGTAACTTCATTGGTGCAAAAGTGGTTGTACCACCGTAGTCCCATTTGCGCCAAGAGATTAAGAAAGGTTTTTTCTGTTACGAGCTTCGTTTCTGAACCTTTTCGTTTTTCCCTTATGTTCGACGGCATTTACAAAGAAACTATTTGTGAGCCAGGAAATGCACAGCAGTATCGTGCATACTTACTTACTTTATTAGCATCGGTAAAAAATAAACAGTGAAAAAACAAGATATGCTAAGGAGAGGAACACAGATTCCTATAGCTGCATCAAGAGCAGGGGGGAAGTGGTTTTGGGTGCGACAGAGAGGGGCAGATTTTGCAACTCAGAAGGACAGTGGCCGCCCAACACTGTAAGTTCGACGGCGGACATAATTCGAACTCCGGATACCATCTTAGTAGGTCCGCCAACCTCGTTGCGGCCCGCTCCCATTGCCGCTTGAATATCGAGGGGGGAGGGGGGATATAACACAATAAGAAAAACAAAATTCGCAAACTCGTAAGAGGCTAAAAAAAAGCTATGATAAAAGAAACGGCCGTAACAAAAGCTGACGCTAAGATGCGAGTGATACCAAGACAAAATACACCGTAGTCAGTCATGGAGGGAGAATATCTCGAATCAAGATAGACGCGCAAAACATGACATACGGCGCAAACAGGACATAAGAGACATGAGAGGAAGAATATAAAAAATATATATAACACATGGATGAAAGAAGGGGCCCCGGAAGGGGGGGACCAATCTGCATCGCTGTATAACAATCAGTCTGACGGAAAAAACACAGTCACTCTGAGATGACAATCAGTCTCAGAAGAACACAACCAGCTGATATAACCATAATCAGCCTCAGAATTTGCAAATTGCCTGAAAGACCAAAAGAAGATCGCACGAGAAGACAGCTCATTACTACAAGTCCAAGACAACGGGACTTGATGAGTTGAGGCAATCCGGAATACCAGAACTAGTGCTCGAGGCGAAGAGCTAGGTGATTTTGAAACATGCGATGCGCATTTCCATCTGAAATAAGTGCAGTCCAAACTGTTCCAAATATTGACAACTCTAACTAGAAAAGAGTCCTTGAAAGCATCCGTTTTGGGCCTATGAGGCCGTATGCGGTAAGGGTGACCCCTTGACATGCGAATGGTGGAGGACTTTTCAAAAAGATCCTGGAGTTTGATACAGACTTCACCCGTGGTCATTTTGTAAAGAAATACAAAGTCAAATAGCTTTCGCCCAAATTCAACGGAATCTGCGCTGAGTTTACGGAGTCGCTGCTCGTATGACAACGTACTTATACCTTTGCGAACAAAACATCGATAAGTGAAACTTTCCTGAATTTTTTCAATCTCGTTGATCAGCGATTTGTTTCGAGGCGACCATTCAGGCGAGCAATACTCCAACAGCGGCCGCACATAAAGAACGAAAAGTCGAAACAATACAGCCGGATCTCGAATCCTGAATGCTCTGAAGATGAAGTTTGCTCTCATACTCGCAGAAGCCGTTATATTATGTATATATTCACATTATATTACAACACCCCCAGCTCGAACTCGACCAACAATCGTTAGTGCTTTCTCAGACCGGTAAAACCGTAGGAAGGATTACTCCTTCTTCCGAGTTGCCATCTACAACAGTTTATTGGGACGAAGATGTCAATTGCATTTGCATAGACCAGTTCGCAATAGCATCTGATAGCTCTGCAATTTTCAAAACAGTCATTTAGGGTAAGAGATCTTTGAGTCATCTGCGTACTGCTGACAGATGTCCGTCAGGAAGAGATTCGACAATCATTATGTAACCTAGGAACATAAGGAGGCTTAAACCATGTACCTGCGGCACGCCCGCTCGGTGTGAATAATGATTTGGCCTCATTAAATTACAACTGATGAGACCGGCTGACCCAACAAGAGGACTCGAGAAAAGCGAGAAGTTGACCACATGATACCGTAAGCGGTAAGCTTTTTACAGGGCCGCGGGTCAAAAAAAATAGAAAAAAATAGAAATAGAATCGAATCGCTTTAAGGCGTCAATTGTAACACACAAGCTGAGACGGAAACTGCCCTTTCGTCAACATATTTGTTGCCATAGGGGAACGGTGGACAAAGCGCAGTAGCGCGTCCGACCTGTGCCGGCGAAACCGGTGTTGGCATTTTGCATCAAGTCCGGCTTTCATAAGAAAGCTAACAATAGTACGAACATATTCAAGGCGTCCCATTACTTACAATCACTGTCAGGGCAAATTGGCCTGTAGTGTAGTTTGAAACCTCGCTCTGCGACCACGGTGCGCGCGCAAAATCCAATTTCCACAAGTCTGGGAACTTCCCATGAAGAGCAGTACTCCTATAAAGAGTATGACTAGCAGCGAGAAGTAAGTCCCAAGCCGCTTTTTGATGAAAAAACATAGGGAATGCCAATGCCGGCGATGTAAGACATTCTGCTGGAAGCCTCCTCAAAATCGGTACACCCATTTACTGTTGTTTACATCACAGGCCAGTCAAGGTGGTCGAAGTGAGTGGGGGCAAGGTGGCATCACTATTTTGCGGATTCTTGTAGACTGACCTGAAATATCTGGCAAACAAGTCAGCTTTATGTGATCGTCTTTGATCAAAGTACCATGTGAGATAAGGTTTGGGATTGATTCTGCTAGTTTAGGGTTCTTCTTACAGTAACTAAAAAAGCGTTTCCAATTCTTACAGGAGGCAATCTGCTTTTCAATCAACACCCGGTGCTTAGCGAGAGCTCTTTTTAGCTTCATGGAGAACTTCTTGTACTCCGCATTATTAACATTTTGTGAGAGAGAGAAAAGATGATCAACTTTGGCTCTGAGCAATCGTATACGTTTCGGATACCTTTCATGGTTATTCTTAACGCGCACATTAGGTACATACTTTTGGATCAGCTCATTACATATGTTTAAAAATTCGAGGTAAAAGGCAATTGTGCTATCACAGCCGCGATGTAGGCTGATCCAGTCAATGCGTGCAAGAGATGCACTAATTCATTCAAAGTCAGCTTTCGAGTAGGCCTTACGCAACACTGACTTTCTGAGTGTGGGTAAGGATCTCCCAACAATTTCGAAACTAACACTACAATGATCTGATGTGCTGAAAGGTGGAAGAACTTTTAGGTTTCTGATGATAGTCGGCTCCGAAACCAGCAGAATGTCTAGTATATTCACTCCATGAGTAGGCTCTTTGACCATTTGCTTAAGACTGTAAGAGGAAACAAATTTTAAGAATGAAGAGGAACCAGGCGTAGATGTGTTCGCTCTCTGAACTATGTTGGGCCAGTCTAACAAGGGAAAATTGAAATCACCTAGAATTAAAACCTGGTTTGTCCATTCACTGTAGAGCGAATTGAGATATTCAATAAATTCTGAGAAGGAAGAGGAATCACAAGACGGGCTACGATATGCAAGAAGGGTAAGTACTTTCAAGCTACCATAATCAATCTGGAGAGTTATTGTCTGAATATTGCTGTGAAAATCTCTCGCAGCTAAAAAGTAGTGAGAAACACGCGAGTGTATAAGTGCAGCTACTCCACCTCCTACTCTGTCATCTTGTCGATCGCATCTTAGACGCGGTAAGCCGATCCATGACTGAGTATGGCATCATGAACAGTCCAGGATTCAGTAATGAATATACCTTCCAGTTCATTGTGCATAAGGAAATGTAGATCGGTGATCTTGTTAACAATAGAGCGAGCGTTTAATAGCATAAAAACTTGAGGGATATTTGTTTTGTTTTGCGTACGGTACCTTTTTAGTCGTCTTGTATCTACCCCCTCTTTGTCCTAGTGGGCTTCCACGGCTATGTGATATGGAGGGGAATGTCCTTGAAGGGAAAACCCATCCCTAGGCGGCGGAGTAAGAGGAGGAGCTGCAGCAAGAGGGCTGCTGGGGAGTACAAGTCGCTTGCTTGCATTGCTTTATGGCAAGTCCCGTGGGGATCTGAGCTTGTGTATGGCTAAATCACGGACTACGTAGAGAAGCTTACCTTCTTGACTATTTAAAATTCCAGCTCTTTTTCGAAGCACACGGTCATATTCTATCTCTTCTTTGGTGTAGTCTGGACGCACATAAGAGTGCACAAAGTTTTTGGTAAGGGACTGCTTCGTGCTTTTCATGTGGCGAAGGAGGCGATCTGGAAGGTCTTGTTTTCTCAAACTGATCTTAATTATACGGGGGCGTGAGCTCTGCGATTGCCCCCCACCTCTTACTTTTGGGTACCTATGGAAGTCAATGTAACCGCTGTTGAACTCATCGAGGAGCTCGTTGTCCCCCGATGTCTCCACCGCCTCCTTTATGGCTTCCCGATCGAAGACGCGGGTGGCCTCCTCGTTCGATTTTTCCTCAACCCCCACCCACGTTATTTTACAAGCCTTCTCGTTGACGATTTCGGAGTCATTTGCGAACTTTATCAATGTACTGTAAAGTATGGAGCTCTGCTGAGAGTTTGCTTGCGACTCAGTGGGCAGCTTTTCTTCTAGAGCTACTAGCTTGTTTAAAATGAGTTTCTTGAAATACGTCGCGGACTCCGTACCAGGAGGTCGTATTCGGGCCTTATTTGGAAGGAGGAGGGTCGTATTTGCAGAGGTCGGTACTCAACACAACAGCGACACATGTTGCAGGATGAGCAGCGCGTTCGGAAAGGAATTCGAATACATGGCGCATTCCATAGAGATGTTGATCAACGCATCTGTCCTGTAGTTCCTGTTCACTACATGAGAAGGAGGTGTTCGGGGACCTATTGAGCTGTCTAGATGGAAATGTGGGCTTTGTGGGGAGGAGATCCCCATGCTCTGCTGAGGTTGATTTTCAGATGGAAATCCGCGACGGACGAATTTTCGCTGCAGTTGGGCTACACCAGAGATGTGTTCATAAGGAATAGTAGCCACTTACTTCTCAACGCTGTGTAGATCTCCGTTTCTAAATTGTGTCATCGAAGTTAAGGAGTTTGAAAGGCAAAAAACTTGCGTTCACCAAAAATTCTCCGCGTTATTTTTGTGATTTTCCGCGACGGGCGAATTTTTGCTATAACTGAGCTGAAGCAAAGCTGTTAGGCGCATTCAAAAGAGAAAACCTTCTAGTTCCCAATGCCGTCTATATCTGCGTTCAAGGATATGCCTGAACGAAGTTATTTCCATTGAAAGGTGGAGAACTCGCGTTTGCCCAAAGTTCTCCGGGTTTTTGTCTGGCCGGAAGCCGTCATGCAAGCTTGGTGAAAATTGTGCGTACTCCGCATAGAGCGTGGACATAAAACTTGAATCCTCCTTACCACTCTGCGAAAAATGGTTTCTGGATGAAGCTGTACCTTAAAAATATTAGGTTGTCCGGAAAGTTCTCAGCGTTTTGTGTTACTATTTTTTGTACATTCATTGCTGATTAAAAACTCATTCTCCATTGCGTAACAGTAGGGCATCCTGAAGAGAGTTTTTTTGCGCTATCTGATGGTATGATTGCCGTTTCACCATTGCTTGATTGACCTCTTTCTTTCAAGAGTTTTTCAAGCATGTCAAAAAAGCAACTTCAGACGATATTGTTCTTCAACTACAAATTGGGCCAATCCGCAGTCGAGACAGCTCGAAAAATTAACCAGGTGTGGGGGCCCACTAGCGTTGGAGAAAGCACCGTGCGACAACGAATGGACAAATTTCTTCTGGAGATTTCAGCCTTGAAGACGAACCTCGTAGAGGTCGACCCAAAGCAATACCTGACGAAGATTTGAAGGCATTTGTGGAAACTGCCCTATCCCAAACAGTTCGAGAGATTGTAGAAAAGCTAGGCGTTGGCAAATCCACTGTTGCGGATGGTCTCAAACGCATTGGGAAGGTGAAAAAACTCGACAGGTGGTCCCCAAAATTTGCGTGAAGGGCAGAAATTGGCACGTCTCAGTTGCAGCCAGCACTTGTCAACAGAAATGGTCCTATTCTTTTGCACGACAGCGCCCGCCCACACGTTTCACAAATCACTATCCATATATTGAAGGAATTGGGGTTTGAAGTTCTACCTCACTCACCATATTCTCCAGACCTTCCACCAACCGACTATCACCTTTTTGAATATTTTCAGAATTTCCTTGCTGGAAAATACTTCAACAATCAGGACCAGGCAAAAAAAGCCTTCGTGGATTTCGTGGATTCTCGACCACCCAGTTGTTGGCAAAAGTATGCTGATTCGAACAGTGCTTGTTTCCATTGAATCCGATGAGTATTAAGAAAGTTATGATCGTTTGAAGTAAATCACTCAAAACGCTGAGAACTTTCCGGACAACCTAATACTATTTGAATGCCATGAGCTGATAGCGCTCTAAACTCAGTGCGCAACGCGGCCGCAATGTGCTCAGTCCCTTCGTAATGTTTCGTTTGGACGGCGTCATTTCGAGGTTCTTCGAAGTTTCACTGTACGCACTCACTACTTCTGAGAAACTAATTCCTTCAATTTTCAGTGCTTTTGTTTTATTGGTGATACTCAAACACTTAGTTTGTGAAATTCGCATAACACTCAACATATACAGCTGATAAACGGAGCAGATGCCTCCAAACACAGTCTTTAAGAGGGGGGGGGGCGTATGGACAACCCTTTACTAACCCCGCAGCTTTCCACGACGTCATGCTTAGTCCTGGTGCACAAAACTTTCCGCATTTTTGCATGGAATTTGTAGATTCCGGAGAGTCCTACAATGCGGTGGGTGCTTTATAAACTGGGCTAAAGTGTCATCTGGTTGCATGTAGTTTCGTAAGAAACATTTCGCTCATTTGATTAACATTTTCATGAACATTCATTTCACGAACATTTCACACATTAGGGTGTACTATAGTGCGAGTGCGCCATGCCACCGAATTATGACCATTGCGATATGAGAAGCTTAAGTTTGAAGTAGCTAGGTACGCAGAGAAACAGGTAGCGCCGTGTTACCTGCAAAAAAGCGCAACTGTGGAGCCGTGAGCGGCATTGAATAAGAGATCTCCATTCCGCTTTGTTGATGTCATAGCTGTCTCACGTGGAGGAACCCATGGAACTCACCATCGATATCTTCTCTCTGAACCATTGACACCCCTCCTTCTTGTTGAACTGATTGCGACCAATCTCTTCTGATAAATCGTCTTCATTTGACCATCGCCTTCATTTGATACACAGGAAGGAGCGCTTCTAAATTTTTTTTATTATTAATATTCCCCCCGCCGCTTTACCCCTTTTTTTGTTTCAGGGCACACTATATGCACCATTCGCTTTCCCCCCTCCCTCGCCTCCCGGTCGACATCCATCGCTATTTATTTATTTATTCATTGCACTCTAGGTGCACTGAAAGAATCGGGACAAAGATCCGTGTAACAAATCAAAATGTGCGAAATGTCGGTGTCAGATTCAGTTGGCTGCGAATGGAGGTCTTTGAGAGCTAATAATTGCCATCTAAAAGAGCGCAGCAATGATACGTATTGGTTTTCTCGACTTCGTGATGGGTAAAGGAGTGAGGGAATATGTCCACACTGCAAACTGAGCAACTAACAGAGGCAGCAATATACATTCAAAAAAAGGTGTGAAGATAGCCTTTATATTATAATTGTTATGTCATCACCTGTCACCCGTGTCCCTGCCGCCAAACTTTTTATTATGGCATGGTGAAAGCTGTAACAGCCTTGAAGAGCAACGATGGCGGCAACGCGTTTGCGCCTCTGTGCAGCGTTCATACTTCGCGACAGCAGTGGCGATCGCAGCAACCTCGCGATCGCCGTGATCGTCGGTAAATGGCAGACAGGCCGCTCCAACGCTATTACTTGGACCGAAGGCTTTTAGGGGAAGAATCGACTCGATTTTCATGCTTTTTTTCCTTTAACTGCAATTTATCTCATGTACTGAAGCTTGCTTTCACTACAAAAAGAAACCATCTGATGGCATTTGTTTTCTATTCTTCTTCTTGATTCAGGATAGAAATGAGCAAAAGCGGTGAGAGCCACATTCGAGGTAAGTTTTATTGTTTTTTTCATATCGTCGAGCTATACATGAGGTTATAAGTTTTCACCTGTTGATTGCGTAAAATGATTAGTGTTTTGGTTCCTGGGTGAGTTCTTTGTTTTTTTTTTTCGTTGTTCGAACCCGACTGTAAGCTAATGAATGTTTTGGAAGTTGGAACTGTTCAAGCGTTTAGAAATTTTAAGAGCGCTTCGTATAAAATTAACAATAAAAACAAAAGAAACAAAAAGAAGCCTCACCTAGGAAATGGAGCTGGTTTTATCCCGACCTAAAAAGAATGTGAAAACTGCTTACCTCACTCAGATCCATTTATGTACAGAAAGTCGTAACTTATCAGTTAGTAGCCATTATAAGAGAAAAGGAAAGTCTCACAAATTGGATTCCCTTATTTATCAAGCGAGCAGTCCATAATAGCATTTGGGCGCGCTCTGCGCACGGTCCGACGATCGCGGCGATCGCCGCTGTGCGTCGCGAAGTATGAACGCTGCCTATCAGCTGTCATAATTACTATTGCTGGGCCATTCCCTATATCACACTGTTATAAATTAATTCGTACTGTTGCTGCGGCCCCACGATCATGAAATTAGTGGCGCTTACCTTTCTAATAAGACCTCCATCGGCTTCTACGTTATTTGTTATCCCTTTCCGTCACGGTGCAATCACGCTATACATATATAATATAGTATAAATATATATATATATATATATATAATATCTATAATATATAATATATATTATATATATATATATATATATAATATTATATTAGTATCAAATATATATATAATAAGTGGGCGGTTTCTCCGGAGTGGCGGAGCTTCCAACGTGGCGGGTTCACGCAACGGTCCCAAAAATGCAAAATTTTAAAAAAAATATCAAAATTCCGCAAAAGCAGATGACGGGCGCAGGGCGGAACCTCGCAGTAGGTCCTGGCGTGATTTTGTGGATGACTCGCGCGCCGGCCTAATAAGTGCTAGTGAAATCGATTTGGAGGTGGGTGAATTTTGTTTGAAAAAGGGTGATTTGGTTGAAAGGAATGGTTGAAAGGGTGATTTAAAGTGAAAACTGGTATATTATATATATTAATATTGATAAATACATAAAATAATAATAAATATTATTAATCTGTATATATATATATATATTATATATATATATATAGTATATATACTATATAATATATAATTATATGATATATATATACCAGGGGGCCACAAAAAAGTCATTTTGCTTCCATGACATCAAAGGGCCTATTAAGTTACACTTTATTTAATTTTATGGGACATTTTTACTACATATTAACGAGCACATTAAATACTATAAGATACTCCCCCACAGCCTTCTGAGGACCGCCAATCGAGAGATTCTGGCCGCGCGAAAGTGAGTGGTACCGGATTGAGCGCGATCGTTGATATTCTTCTCCGCCACGTAGACCTACCTTCTTTGAAGTCCGCTCAGAATAGGTAATTGAGTGGTTCATGGTCAGGGGACATACTTTATCAGTACCATCTTCTTCCAGGTACGAAACCGCCCTTCATAGAATAGGCGGGAGTTTTTTCACAAAAACCTTTGATTCGCATGTGTGGCACCCAAACCTGTAGCAGCACAAAGGTCTCCAAGAAGTACGGGCGCGAGCCACATGTAGGGAGGATACTCTCCCTCGAGTTACTTGATGTAATCCGTCCAGCGCTCACCTTCAGTCGGTCTACAAAGAAAATATCGTCTTCCCATTCCAGTACGGCCGTCCAACACGCAATGCAACCCGCGCCTGGTGAAATGGTGTGCCAGATATGATGTCTGGACCGTAAGCGAGTTGCGGAGCTGCTCAGATGTTTGAGGGTCTTGCAGATCAAAGAGTACTGGTCTGCTCAGGTACTATCCCATTGTGACTCCATTCAAGAAGTTCGCGCAGGCTGTTGAGGGCCACCGGATTTCCAAAGGCGTTTCTCCACTCAGGCCGCGCGACGTAATGAACTTCATATTTTTGGTGTAACATGAAGTGAATGGCGGCAGCCGCTCGCTGCTTATAGAGGAATATCTTGGTATCTTCCGCCCTGGTACCCAATACATTCCACTTTCCTCTGTATGGGCTGCCGAAAATTTCGCTTCAATAGGTGACTCGCCGGAATGACTTTTTTTTGGCCCGCCCCTGTTAAATATAGGATCTGTAACAATTTCAATTGCTAAATAAAGTTCTGTGATACTGCCGTTATTACTATGCAAATAACCAGCGACACGGCTTTGAAGTGCCACCAATAAAACAGAGAATTTTCTCTTCCATGCACATCTGCTTTTGGCTAACAATAAGCAATCTACTTTTCTCCTTGAGGGATTCTGTGAGGGATGAGTCCATGGATTACGCAAGGGCTCCATTACTCGCTACCAACCGCAAGATCTCACAAAAGTTCTTCCAGTGTGTAGAAGGAAAAAAAACTCAGTCGTGACCGTTCAGTGCGCTCTGTCAGACTGGTCCAACTCATGAGGTATCCTTCACAAAAAATTTCCCCTACAACCGAGATTGCGCAGAAGCATGGCAGTTGTCAGTTAGGTGGAGCCTAGAGAGGTTGGCACCTGGTGGTTACGTTCAGCTGCGCTTCCAGAAATTCGAATAAACGTCATTCTGTTCTGGTGGCCGACCTATACATTGCCTACCTCCTAATTGAATAACTCCAGCTCGGAAGCGCTGATGCAAACGCTACTCTATGCTATGGCAAGCGATATCCTTCCTCAAGAAAACGCAGGTGTTATCGTATTCGACTACGGCGGAATGGCCCCACAGGAACTCGTAATATGAGACAGGTCGAAAAGTACCTTGACCTTCGGCGGACATTTGGTCTCTGAAAGCTTCGACAAAGTCATGATATGCCCGTCGGCAGAAACCTCAGAGGACACTCTCCTGTAGTCAGGAACGAAAACATTCAAAAGGCTTTTTGTTTTTTTTTCTAGAACAATTTAATTAAAGTGTCGCAAGACTTTCCTTCCAACGTGATACCTGTTATTAACACGTCGACGACAGCGCGGGTTTTTCCTTTTCGGCCTCGTGGGACAGGCGCGCTTCTTCGATCGCAACAGACGCGATACCCATACAATTTACGCTGTCTCACGAGGTGCTTTTTTGACGGTAGGATCAGAAAACCGGTCTTGAGAGCAGTTATGAAGTAAGTCAATCAGTCACTATGGAAAAACCTAGGCAGGTCAACTCTCGCTGTACCAAGTGCTAGCAATTTGTTTGTGTCCAATGTTTTCATAAAAAACACAAGTCGTGCCTTCTTTAGATTCAGGATCCTTCATCTTATATTTTTTTTATCATTATGAGTATGCTATTTGTCTGCATTTGTTACTAAAGAGTTGAAGAGCAAACTAAACTGGAGTTGAGGAGCAAATCAATCCACGCAAAGGGTGAGCTTTACCCAGGAAGACCCTGCTAAATTACTAGTGTGTACTGGATTATTCCATGCACCACGAGTTAAAAGAGTATAATAAGGACTGAATTATAGAATGAATATGAGAAACTAGACAAAAAACCATGCGCTAGTGAAAGATATGAATTTGTTGATCGAATTCGTATACAATTCACGCGGTCCCACGTGGCCTACAAAGCGTGCAATCAGTGCGTATCACGCGGTCGTCAATGTGTTAAATAATGAAGGGAATGGAATAATAACTCAATCTAGGAGGGGGCATCGTGCACCTTCCAGTTGTCCGCTTTGGAGCGCGCTATTCCTCTGGTTATTACCTGGAAATTCTTCGAAAACTTGCAACTTTCTTCAGGAACAACATTTTGCGAGAAGTGTGGTTCGTAAATTCTCGGGAGTTTCCGCTCGACAGGTGCTGAAATAGTGTCGATGGAGGTCCCACGGCTTCGCATGAAAAATCGCGGCGAAAATTTCGACAGCGACAAAAAGGGAAACTTTGTTCCGGGAGACGGGAGAGGCCATAACCTGCTAGTGGGTCAGTAGCTCGCCGATCTGCATCATTTTTGAGGCTTCAACAAAGTGGGCGGAGCTTCCATCAGTGGGCAGGGCCTCTTGTCACAGCCTAAGTAAGTGGAAATCCTTAAGAAAAATCAATTTCGCGAAAAACGAAAGTGGGCGTGGTCAGAGGGGCCGAGCCTAGTGTGCTAGTGTGTAAAAGCATGGCTATATTCGTTCTGTGAAGATTGAATGTGAAAAAACCGACGTCGAAAAAAAGTTATAAAAATTCAGAACTTACGTCACTTCATTGTGAGGTGGGCGGGTCAGATCTGTATCGGTACCAATCCTTTACAGCCGAAGTGTGTGTGCATCTAGCAAAAGTGAAAGTCGAAGAAGCATATTTCATAAACATTTTGGAAAACCGTGACTGCGCAGAAAGGTGGGCGGGGGTGTTGAGGCAGGGCTTGCAGTCATTGTTGTGAATCACAAGAGGGGGGGTCGTATTTGACCGCGAGGGGGGGGTCGTATTTGGTCAAAGAAAAAGTTTTTTTGATAGTTGATTTCTCTTGTTTCACGGACGCTGTAAAGGGGAGGGGGGATCGTACTTGGTCATTTTTGGAAGAGGGGGGGGTCGTATTCGGTCAGTTCATGGACGCACTACTATTTCCGATACTTGAAAATGATGGTTTAACTCTGAAGACCCTCCCACCCCCCACCTCACCCCTCGATCGGCTCGTTCGAGGCGAAGGACAGAGGGCTGGGGGAGGTCGTGTCCAACAAATCCCAAAAAGGGGGGGGGTCGTATTTTAGTATGGAATTAGGGGGGTCGTAATTTTCAGAAAGTGGCCACAACGCGATGGCATGCCCTGCTTGCAGTAGTATCTAGTGTGGTGTAGTTATCAACTGCGTATTGTAAGGGGTGTGTATGATTCGATTTGGAAAGTGTCCGATTTGATTTTAAAAGTTTCCGGTTGGATTTGAAAAGTATCTGATTTAAAGTGAAAATGGTATATATTTCATAGAAAAATGAGAGAAACAGATGAAATTACTGATTACCGATTTAAAATGTGACGAGTGATTCGGAAATCCTAGCACAACGGCGGTCCGGAATGTGTTCAATAGGGCTGCTGCACAGCAGTAACAAGTAAGCTGCTCGCAAAGGTTTTGTCAGCTGCGAGCGGTCTCTATTACCGCTCCTTGTTCTTCACTTTCTCACTACCTGTCACCACGTGACCATGCAGATTGACCAATGGCGAAAGAAACGGGATGGATTGCATTGTGTAGAGTGTGCATGATATATACCATTTTCATTTTAAATCAAACACTTTTCGAACATTATCGGGCGCACCTCTCACATCAGGCAGTTGATTAACTAGACCACAGCCCAACACCCCGGCCGGCGCTGCTATGGTTGTCTAAAATGTTCTATGAATTCTGCTCCCGTGTCTTTTTTTTGCACTTTTGCTGTTCCGCACACACACTAGCCGAAAAGGATTGTTCTAACACAGATACGATTCCGCCTTGTGGAACCAAATGGTGGGGATCCCCCCTTTGCGGTTGGTTACAATAGGGTTCGCTGATTACCACAGCGCTAAGAAGAAGAATTTCCCTCAAAGGAAGAAAGAAAGAAACCCCACCACATACTACACAGTCTTACCGTCCTTCTAGATTGGTAGGATTGCGCGACCGCTTCTGCCCTTTCTGAGGGATCTAGCCGCTAGCGCTTTTGGGATTGATTCACCTAGAGACACCTTCTTCATATCTAGCTGGAGATTAATATGGTGAAGTGTTGAAAGTGATGAATGTCATCTACCGTTTTGGATACGAGAACAACGAGTGACAGTAAAGCAGCTGTGGGTTGCTTGTCTAACACGCTTTCCATAGACCGCATAACTGGGTCTCGAAACAGCTGCGGAAAGATCTTATGCGAGATTCAAAAAAAATGTGACGAACTTTCTGGACAACCTAATTGAAGCGCCTTCTGGCGCTTCAGTTAGGCTGTCCAAAAATTCCAACCCTAGCAACTTAGTAGTTACGGTTTGGCACCCAAAGATGTCGATCATTCTACGCATAAGATGAGTGAGTTTGAACCAGTTTGACTGGCGCAAAATACTGCTCGCTTGGCGTAATAAATCAGTGCGAAGCAGTTCACTCCAATGAATCACAATTGATGCCAATTTCTATTTATATTTTCACTCTAAATCGGACACTTTTCAAATCAAATCGGACACTTTTCAAAGCAAATCGGACACACCCCCTACCAAGGGCAACTGATAACTAGACCACACTAGGCACTGCTGCAAGCCCTGCCCACCTATCCAGCGCGTTCACGGTTTTCCAAAATGTTTTATGAAGCCTGCTTCTTGGACTTTTTCTCACTTTTGCTAGTTGCACACACACTCCAACCGAAAAGGCATGGTAACGATACAGATCTGACTCCGCCCACTTGACAATCAAGTGATGTAAGTTCTGAATTTTTTATTACTTCTTTTCGTACGCGGTTTTTTCTACATTCAGTCTTCACAAAACAAATAACCGTGCACAGCACACCAGGCCCCGCCCCTCTGGCCACGCCCACTTTCGTTTTTCGCGGAATTGATTCTTCCGAATTTCCACTTTCTTAGACTGTGACAAGCGGCCCCGCCCACTAATGGAAGCTCCGCCCACTTTTTAGAAGCCTCGCCCACTTTTCAAAAATGACGCAGATCGGCGAGCTAGTGACCGCACTAACAGATTATGGCCTCTCCCGTCGCGAATGAAAAAAGGGAAAGTACACAAAAAAAGGGAAACTTTGTTCCGGGAGACGGGAGAGGCCATAACCTGCTAGTACGGTCACTAGCTCGCCAATCTGCGTCATTTTTGAAAGGTGTGCGGGGCTTCTGAAAAGTGGGTGGAGCTCCCATCTGTGGGCATGGCCGCTTGTCACAGCCTAAAAAAGTGAAAATTCGGGAGAAAAATCAAAATTCCGCGAAAAACGACAGTGGGCATGGTCAGAGGGGCGGGGCCTAGTGTGCTAGTGTGTAGAAGCATGGCTGTATTCGTTTTGAAGATTGAATGTGAAAAAACAGACGTCGAAAGAAGTTAGTAAAATTCAGAAGTTACATCACTTGATTGTGAACTGGGCGGAGTCAGATCTGTGTCGTTCCATTCCTTTCCAGTTGCAGTGTGTGTGCAATTAGCAAAAGTGAGGAAAATTCGAAGAAGCAGGCTCCATAAAACATTTTGGAAAACCGTGACCGCGCTGGAAAAGTGGGCGGGGCTCGTAGCAGTGCCCTATGTGGTCTAGTTATCAACTGCCCTTGATAGGGGGTGTGTCCGATTTAATTTGAGAAGTGTCCGATTTGGTTTAAAAGTGTCCGATTTGGTTTGAAAAGTGTCCCATTTGGTTTGAAAAGTTTCCGATTTAAAGTGAAAAGGTACATTTGCACCTGGGTTTCTATGGAGCTTACCACCAACGGCATATTCCCAAACTGCTCCTCTGGCCTTGATGATCCTACCCCCCCCCCCTACGAATTCAAAGCAGTCTGCCTCTATTGAGTGTCATTTTTGTTCAGAACACAACAAGGAGCGTATTTACCTCTCATTTTTGTCTCTAGATTTTTGTTTTTCTGCGCGGGGGTAATAAAGCGCGATTTTTCACACCATTATTACCCCCCGCTCGACATGCAGTAAAAAAATACAAAGCTGGAATATTCAATACTCAGGAGTACACGGTAAGAGATGAAGTAAAGGTAATCTCTCATCTATCCTTATCAACATCGCCTGTCTCCAATGTCCATATCACTGAACTTTTATGATTTGGCTGTGTGAATAATGTACAACTGAAGAAACATTTTAGCGACAACGCCCGATATCAGCCCCTATCGACTGCTATCCCTTTCTTCCCTTTCTCACCGGTAAGTGATATCCCCGTCACATCCCCTGAATGACCTATAGGAACCAAATTCCTCCTGTTACTGTGACGGATGCTATGAATCAGGCGACGCTTGAGCTCTAACTCCCTTTATCGTATCTTATCAGCTCATATCACTTCCTGCCACCTTCCAGTAGTGTTCCTGCCCGCCCTCCTGCATCAGTTATCAATTCAAACTCTCTATGGCTGAATCAACGAAAGTTATGTTCCGATCAAATACTCACACATGCACTACCAGACAAATCTAGCGGATTTATATAGCAGGATGTTTTGATCGCTTAAGTGATTAAGAGAATTAACGGCAATTCCCGCGATCAGTAATATTTAGTCACAGAAAGAGAATAATGTGCGATTGATGTGAGTACCACTGATAAAGGTGCCGTCACATGATAATCTCCATTGATCTGACCTAACACAACTCAGAATGACACAGCACCAAGCAAAAAGTTCACCACGATCGTAGCACATTGCATGTCAGACTACAACATTGCTTATTCGAGCTCTAGTGTTGCTGCGGTAACTAAGTATGGATCTTCAAGACCATGACCATTCATCGATGGTAGGTGAGCTCAGGCTGCTGCTAATTACCCATAGCATAGCCCACGTTTTGCAAGTTAGGTCGAAATATCATTGGCTAGAAACCTGCCCCCAGAGGTAATTTGACCCGGTGAACATGAATATCATGGTATTTCATTGCAAAAACCCTTGTGACATGTGTTAGGAAGGGAACAAGCACAAGCACTCTTTCAAGCCACATTGGTTCTACACTTGAGAAAAACTGATCGTAGATTCCCGTACAGTGTATTGCAGGCGAACAGAGATGTTAGAGGCTCTGTCGGCACTGTTCTTGGACAAATGCAAAAAAGGTGACCTGTCGGGGACCGATCCCACGATATCTCGCCCAGGGAACCCGCTGGGCTATCAGCTGCGCTCTACTACCACGTTTCACAGTTACTCCATAGTTTTATGTAGAGACGCTTCCACGTTTCCTCGCGATAGCACGTAAAACAACGACGCGAGGACAAATCCCCCCTCCCCGCCATAACTCCGCTCAGAAAATTGTTCCGCAAATTCTGAAGACAGATTTGACTTCATCGTCTCGTACGACGGTATACCTCATGTGAACTGGCCGGGCTGATTTGTTGACCTTTCCTGGTCAGTTGACTGCAGCGGTCCGTAACTTGGTGGATAAGTTGTGCGGACACTCGCTCCCCAAAAAAGGGCCGCATGGATTGCAGATTTAGAAGGTGAAAATCCCCACCTATCCATCCTTCAAACTAGCTTCAACCCGTCCTGAGAACACCACTCCTTGGTCAAAGCCGCAAATTCTGAGTTGCTTCGGTAGCATGAGGATAGGTTAAGCCCAAAAAGATGTCAAAAGCTGTCAATTGTGCCAATACATTGCTCCATTTGGATAAGTTGAAAAATGGCAATGCTCAAGAATGAAAGGAACAAGTATACTCCCTTGTAGGGGCAAAACTTATCTATCATACGATGTAGATAGGAAGAATCCCACTTTCCCCACAAACTTTAAACTTTAGCTTCACAGGTATCACAGCAATGTCGAGAGAATATATTTACCATCGAAACGCTCAAGGACTTTCAACACATTGAAGATAATAGAGATCAGGTTGATCAGTCAGTTTTCCCGTGCACTCATTTTCTTACTTTTTTTGAAAACATTATCAGCGTAGGGTTTGAATATTCGTGAGAAAGCTAAACAAATAACAGCACTGTTGACCGATGAGGAGCGGCTCAGAAATGAACGAACACGTTTCATGTTGACAAGAACAAAGTGAGTTTTTTGTTCCGTCTCTGTGTTTCGTCTTTAAGTGAGTTCTTGTAGGTTTCGGGAAAACAGCGCAGTGAGTGGTAAATCGGAGCGAAGAATCCGACGTTCGGGAACGACTACAACTTTAGGTATGTTTTCCCTGGTGTCTTGGAATTGCATCAGGTTGCCGGCAAAGTACTGTCAAGATTTTCAAACTCAAAATAGTTGTCCATTATCTGAAGAGGGGTGCAAGAGAATGTGAACAATAATACACTAGTTAATACTCTTTCTAGCAATGCCACTCACTTTTTTTTTCTCTTCTTCTTTAGCAAGATGGACAATAATTTCGTCCCAAACGACCAGCATCTAGTCCCTCGAACTTTTCTCTTCTACCCCTGTGGCTCAAGTATGGGAGCTGCTGTGGCAAAAATGAAGGAGGTATATTAGCCCCTTGTCGCAGGATAATCTTTTACGACACCAGTGCTGCGGTGCGGGATACTATGGTCAAAAAAGGAGTGAGTTCTAAACTTCCATTAGAACTCAATGTTCATTAGTTGCGGCATATGAAACGACTGGATGAACGAGTGAACGGCCTGTCGCTACATACAGCAGCTTCAAGGTAGGGGAGTCAGTCATCAATCAACTGTCCGCGTACTCTGTCCCAAAATGACAGGGCCAGACCGCATCTCGCAAAAAGGCCACTTCGAACCTTGTGCAACACACCCGGAAGGCTTCTCAAATGCCTGTTGTTTCTCGAAGTGATTAGCTGCATGGACGGAAAAAACCCCATAATCCGTGCCCAAGTAAAAATAGAGATGACGTCCAACTTCGCGTTGCACCAGCCCCTGCTGTGAAGCGATGATATCCAGAGGGCCAGAGTGCTGGCAAGGAACCAGCCATAACAATGGTGGATATAGTTAATACTATACGTTTCCCTACGATAAGTGGTCTCAATCTTGAGAAATATTACTGGGGCTTTTCCGCCAACCTCTTCTGTTGAAAAAAGCAGCAGGATTTTGGCAAAGGCGCATTCTCTCCAACTGTTAGGTCGTGGCAAAAATAATGCCGTTTTCGCACCTGCTGTGGTCCACTGATCATAATTTGTTGAAAACCTAGGAAAATATAGTAATTTAACATATCGCTCGGAAGCACATTTTCCAACCTATCGTGCAAATTGCCGTTTCTCTGCCACCATTCTTCTACGATTTTGGGTCACCCGCGAAGATGTTGTCAAGGCGCGGAATCCGACTCATCATGCTTCACGAGTGCAAACTCGGCCGTAATGCTGCGGAAGCAGCTAGGAATATCACCAACGCATGGGGTGAAGGTACTACAAATAAGCGCACCACGCGTAGGTGGTGAATTCCGAAATGAAGACTTCAGCCTGGAAGATTAGGAGGGATGCGGTCGGCCATCAGAAGTTAAAGACGACGAATTGAAGGCAGAGATAGAAGCACCCAAGAACATCCACAAGGGAAACTGCTGAAGAGCTGCTAGTTGACTTCGGAACTGTAGCCCGTCATTTGAAGAAATTTGGGAAGGTAAAAAAAACTTGACAAGTGGATCCCGCAAGGGTTGACTGAGCACTAGCAATCTCGTCGTCTCAAAGTCTGTTCGTCTCATCTTTTTCGGAACAAAAACGATTCTTTTCTGCAACGCATTGTGACGTGTGTCGAAAAATGGATTCAGTACGAATAGACGACGGTCAGGACAGTGGTTAGACCACGACGAAGCTCCTACACATTTTCCGAAGCCGGAGTTGCACTAAAAAAGTCATGCTGACTGTTTGGTGGTCTACAACCGGTTTGATCCACCACAGCCTCGCTCCAGGAGAAATCATCACAGCGGAGAAGTACTGTGAGGAAATCGAAAAAATGCATCAAAAATTGCATCGGATTTAGCCGGCATTGATCAACGGAAAGGGCGCGATCCTACTCCGTTACACCGCCCGACCGCATGTTTCATTGATGACAACAAAAAAGAAACTGGTGCAGTTGGGATGTGAAGCTCTCGACCATCCTCCATACTCACCAGACCTTTCCCCTACGGACTATCACTTTTTCAAGCATTTCGAAATTTTCTTACACGAGAAATGCTTCCGAAACCAAGACGGCATAGAAAAGGCATTCAACGATTCCGTCGATTCCAGAACTCCAGAATTCGATGCTGCCGAAATATCTAAACTGCCTGCTCGTTGGCAGAAATGTGTTAATTCTTTTGGTCGTTATTACGATTAGCAACACTTTGAAGCGAGTTATGTTATTTTAGAATATACCATTTTCACCTTAACTTCACCACTTTTCAAAGCAATTTCACCACTTTTAAACCAAATTCACCACTTTTCAAACCAAATTCACCACTTTTCAAATCAAATTCACCTTTTTTTAGACCGGGCAGTTCACCAGCCAGATCACGCCAGACACCACTGCGAGCTCCACCCCGACGGTCACGCACACTTGTCAGCGCGGACGTAGATTTTCAGCACATTAATAAATGGCCGACTCCGCCCATGCTTTTAGAGGTTTGTTGCGAACTTCGAAATTTCATAGCTTTTTCAACTTTTTAATTTCGGATCCACTTTTTGCACAACGAAGATACTCCTACCCACGCATTCATGCACTGGCAATTTGAGCTCCGCCCCATTAACCACGCCCACTTGCTTTTCGCGGAATTTTGCTATTTTTTTCAAAATTTTTGCATTTTTGGTCTGCGTGAAGCCCTGCCCACTGTGAGATGCTCCGCCCACTTCGAAGAAGCCCCGCCCACCTTTCAAAAATGGTGCAACTCGGCAGTATAGTCTTGGCTTGCATGCTAGGGTCTCGTCCGTCACTCGGAACAAATAAATCAAGCAAAGTTTATTACGAGGCACGGACAAGACCCTAGCATACAAGCCAAGGCTACACTGCCGATCTGCACCATTTTTGAAAAATGGGCGGGGCCTTTCTGAAACAAGTGGAGCCCCTCAAAGTGGGCGGGGCTCCATGGAGCAGTCTAAAAATCAAAAATACGAAAATTTCGGAAAAGTACCGAAATTCGAAAAAAAGCAAGTGGTCGTGGTCAAGGGGACGGAGCCTAAATTGCCAATGCATAAATGCGCGGTTACGAGTATCTTCGCTGTGCAAAGAGTGGATGTGAAATTAAAAAGTGAAAAGTTATGAAATTTCGAAGTTCACAACAAACCCTCTGAAGCATGGGCGGAGTCCACCATGTGTCAGTGTGTTGGAAAAATGTGTTGGAAGTATATGTCCGCGCTGACAAGTAGGCGTGACCGTCATGGTGGAGCTTGCAGTGGTGTCTGACGTGATCTGGTTGGTGAACTGCTCGGTCTAAGAAGGATGGTGAATTTGATTTGAAAAGTGGTGAATTTGGTTTGGAAAGTGGTTAATTTGGTTTGGAAAGTGGTGAGTTTGTTTTGAAAAGTGGTGAATTCAAAGTGAAAATGGTATATTTGCTTCAAAACGGTCATTATTTTTGCCACGATCTAGTACATTTGTACTCCTCCAAACGAGGAAGCAGTGTTGAGCTGAAGCCTTGACATCAAATTCGAGCGTATACCACCGAGAAGAAACTGTGAGGAGTATCAGGAATACGAATCTTTTAAAATATGAAAATTTTTTCTGAATGCTGTTGATAACACAAGCAGGCTCCTCAAACTTTGTTGCACACAGGTTCCTGTTATTTTCAAACACTTAGGTGCCTAGCACGTTATTCAGCGGCCTGAAATACGTTTATCGGTACAGTTAGTAAAGAAGAATCAACCTCCCACTTAGTCCTGCCTGCTTATCTGCCTCAGACTGATCCTTGTCCTCGCCGCGCGTGCGGTGAACGGGTCCGCAGTTGTAGTAGCGTGCTTCTTCCTGTGGTCAAAAGTGCATAGGAACATACACTGCGAAGCAATAGTTCCACCCATGAATCTCACAAGATCCCGTCTTACACGACGCATATTTTCCCGATGCGTATCATTTTGTTAGGTAGAACTTCTCATCATTATGACTTCTTGCCTTTTCTAGGCTGTGGCAAGTGGAACTTCATTAATGGACCTCGAAAAGGGACAGATTATCGCAAAGAAGTCTCAAAAGCTGTTGAATCGTCGAATGGCGCGGGTTTCGGGCTGCACTCATCATGCTGTCAACAATTTTGTTAAGGAACCTACAGGATGTTGAGTTGAGAAGAGCTGTGGACATCCTCCTTTTCTGACCGATCTGAATAAGCGCCGTATGTTGAGGAAAGCATCCAACTCTGCAGTGTCATGTCGGGAAATTAAGTCATTTCGGAGGTTAATGTCTCGAAGGATAATGTTCGGCGTTTCCTGAGAAACTCCTGAGTTCCCCACTCGAGGAATATGAGTTAGGCACTGTTTCTTACAAAAAAACTGTCGCGAAAACCTGATTGGCATTGCTCGAAGATACTGCCGAATCGACTGGAGTGAGGATGGGTTCTGGCTGCGGTGCCCTACTGCCTATCTATGTTGCTTTTTTGAGTTTTTTTTTCTCGCTTCCGTGTTTTCCGATGAGAAAAGATTCAACTGCAACGGCTCAGACGAAAACCGATCCCGCTGGCACGACGTGAGGAAAGACAGTTTTAATTTTTCCGGGCGGAACTTAACTTCACTGAGTGGTGTCATGGTCTGGGTTGCCATCGCATCAATGGAACGTCTGAAACTGTGCTCCATGTGGAAGAAGAAATATAAAAAAATACCTAAACGTCTGCGACGTCGTCTCCTTCCTTTCTGGCTTAGAAATCATCAAGAAAGTCCCCTTTTCATGCAAGATAATGCGCCAGTTTATGTCAGCCGAAACACTGGAGCGTCGTTCAGTCGTCACCAAATATTCGATTGTCTATCCTGACAGCCATAACTCGATTGCCTTTTGACTTTGCCGCTCCTAACTTGTCTGGATCAGCCTAATACTTACACATTTTACAGCCATCATGTCTCCAGTGTGACCCGATTTTCAGTTTCAGTCTAGACCTATCCACTGCGCTCTGTAATGATAGAGGCTGTATGTAAATTCATGGGATATGAAATAAGCAGGCTAGTTACTACAATCAGGAGTCTTCTAGACTCCAGTCAAGTATGGCAAAATGCTGCTTTTTCGAAATTTATAGGACACTGTGTTGAACGCTTCCTGTCCTTGGGATTTTGTTGGCTACCTTTCAACTGTGCTTTCCTCACGCTTTCATAATTACTGAGAAAAAAAGTACAACGAATACAACAACACCGAACTCATCTTTGCGTACTGAAGATATGAAGGGGTGAACTTACTGTGTGATGAATGAAATTAAAAGGCACGCCTTATCGTTTCTGAATGGGGAAGAATATCTGATGATTGCGTGCGTCTCACAAGGGAACCCCAACAGGTCGATCCGGCCATTTGCAATTAGTTGTGTACATGTGGGCGTGTCTTGAGTTGCTGAATCCAAATCTGCCCTTGGAATTTTCGGAACGATCCTCTGAAGGGAGCTACGGACCATTCATCCTCTGCTCTATTCGCGCAAGTTGGAAACGATAACTGCTTGTGGCAAGCGGCTGATAGTGTATTGATAAGCGCACTGCTTCAGAGATACGAGGTCACATGTTGGAATCCTAGAATCGTTAAAATTTTGCTTTTGTTCAAAACACTTCATGAGTCTCCAAAGCACTTCTGCCCGGCTAGTTCACCTAGCTCTTCAATTATTTGACGGTCAGGCGGTCAATTCTCCATTTCTGGTTCCTCTAAATAGTTTATTATGGGGATATCCGTTTTTAGAGCTTGTATCCAGAAATGAGGATCTTACGCTTTGAGAGCACACGTGGTATTCTTCCACGAGGCAATGGGCACAGCGAATGAAGACGTACTCTCCACATACGGTGCAGTTACAGTTCTCCACCAGCCCAGAGGGAAAGCAGTACTGAAGTCTTGTTACAACAAAATTCTGTCCACGTGATCTGTGCAGAATTGTCCAATATGATAAGCCCACATGATTATGATCTACCCACATGATTATGATCTACCGACCTGTGGTATTCCGCACAAAAAAACAGCCAGCGGTTCTGTCGAAATGTTCTGCCCGAAGCTGGTATTAGCGTATCTGTTGAGATCAGAGAACGTATCTGTTGAAATCAGAGAACTAGGCAAACTAGCTAAACAGAAGTGTTTTGGGGACTCATTTGAAGTGTTTTACACAAAAGCAAAAACCTCTAAGAGTCAAGGATTCTAACACGTAAATCCGTGTCTCTGAACGCTTCCACTACATTAGCGTCCACTTGCCACAAGCACTTGTCGTTTCCAACTTGTGGAACAGAGCAGATTATGAATGGTCCGTTACTCCCTTCAGAGAATCGTTCCGCAAATTCCAAGGGCAGATTTCGATTCAGCGGATCAAGACACATCCAAATGTATAAATCCCATTGCAAATGGCCGAATCGACCTGCTGGGGTTCCTTTGTCAGAAGCTCATACAATAGTTTTGGGCATTGATTACTGGCTTCTCGAGCCTTCATTATTTTCCTGGTGAGCAGCCGGGCTAAATGTCTATGTAGCTCACATTGAACGGTGCAGCGTCTTCCTTCTCACGTCTGGGCGTGCGGTGCTTGGGTGAGCAGCCGGATCCAACAACGGTCACCTGCGCGTTCAGCGGATGTTGAGGGCTCTTGTGTTCTCCCTGTGTGCTTTTTCTCCTCAACCCCTATTCCCGACCAGATACGCAGTGCTTTGACTTTGACGTTCACAGCCGTTTCGAATGAAAACTGTCGGCAAGTACATTGGTCGCACTACTCAGTCTCTGACGATCCGTGGGAACACAAGCTCTAACAAGGGAGGTCATTCAGGTCGTCGTTTTAGAAATAGTTTTTTAAAAAGAATTTCACCTTCTCAAATTCGGTTAAAGGCACATGGTACGATCACACATAGTTTGGGTGTGCGTGACTATCAGCCCCCTAGCTGTGAAGCGTAGCGCTGCGCAGGAATGGAGATACAGGACCGTGAAACACGTTAATTCCTCCATGCTCCGCCCAATACCTTTTGCGGCGCAGACTCCCGTTAATGCTAACATTCATTGTGTGCGCGCGTGTCGCTTGCGGCTCTCTTGGCACTGCAAAGTCCTGTAATTGCGCTTTGGAATTTAAGTGAAACGCAATTTCCTGATGCGGATAACATTTGAGTTCTGCAAAATAAGAGCCGATGATGATGACGAGGGCCAGAACTCAAGAGCAACTGTGCTGCTCCTGCAACATCCCTCAGAGGCCGCGTATTCCCACAAAACATGACAATAAAAACGGCCTAACGTTCCACGCGTTAGTTTAACCAGGCAAAACGCAATCCTGATGCGAATGAATTTCAGGTGTTACTCATGCTGCAAAGTCCGAATAGGTGATGAAGATGACAAAGGCTAGAAATGAAGAAGAACGACTGTAGATGCAAATAAAAATGAAAAAATTAAGGAAACGTGAATTAATCGAAATCGCGTGTAAATTTCTGCGATCCGGCGCGAATCCGGCCCCAAAACCATAGAAATACTTTAAACTAACGAGTGGAACGCTCAGGTCGTTTTTATTTTCATGTTTTGTGGAAATGCGCGGCCTCCAAGGGAAATTGCAGAAACACCACAGTTGGTCTTGAGTTCTGGCCCTCGTCATCATCTTCGGCTCTTATTTTGCAGAACCTCAAATGTTATCCGCATCAGATTTTCGTTTTAGTTGCATTTCAAAGCGCAGTTACAGGACTTGGCAAAGTGCCAAGAGAGCAGCACGCGACGCGCGCGCACACGCCGCAAAAGGTATTGGGCGGAGCATGGAGGAATTAGCGTGTTTCACGGCCCTGTATCTCCATTCCTGCGCATGTTAGGACGGGAAAACCGCTATGCTTCGACAGCTGGGGGATGATAGTCGCACACACCCAAACTATATGTGATCGTACCGTGTGTTTTAGAGAACACCATGCCGGTCCCAGGACACGTGTACGAGCATGCTGGGCCTCCATTCGCTCCCATCCTATAAGGTTTCATCGAGGTACTGGTTACCACTTGTCGTAACTCTTGCAGCGGAGCTGGTTCCCCTTTAACTTTTCAGGTGTAGATATTATGCAATACACACATATGTCTTTTTTGAATTTTTAGCTGTTGATTATGAGTGTATATACTAGTAAATAGAAAGGTCCAGGTATCAAAGCTGGATAACGACTTCTACAGGATACTGATAGCCACCAGTTCAACAAGACCTATAATCATAACTAGAACAGCTGTGAAAAATTTTGCTGCTCAGTCTGATCACGGTCCTGACCTTAAGAATTGGCGCCGAGATCGTTTGGCGCCAACGCGGCTCTGAATACACTCTCCCTAGAGGGGGGGGGGATGCTGCAAGAATTACTTGAGAAACTTCAATGCTACCACTTTGTGTGCGAATCAGTGTACTTTGATCACCTTATTTTGTGTTGTTTTCGATGCATAGTTAACGAGGGTCTCATTTGCTTTGCACACACAACATAAGAAATGGAAAATAGCTTAGGAAATTGGCTCAACATCCTTTTTCCTTAGCAAATTTTCACTCATTCATTGGCATTCCCACGAACGCATAGCTAAAACGAAACCCATTTTCGTAATCCTCATATGGACCACTACAACATATACAAGGGGGGGGGGCAAAAAAAGTCATCCGAGCGGTCCACATATGAGCCGAAGTTTTCCGCAGCCAGAAGTAGGAATGATATGGAGTACCAAGGATGAAAATACCCAAGATCTTCTCTATAACAGGAGCGCCTGCGCCATTCACCTTCAGTTTCTACACAATATTTGATAGTCATGATTGCGCGCTCTGAGTGAAGAAGCACCTTGGAATTCAGTGGACTACAAACAAGCTGACGGACTTTTGTAAATGCGAAATCACCCAACTGGATAGGCTCCATGCGAGACATTATCTTCGCGATCTGCAATAACCTCAAATATCGAGCAGCTCGCCAACGTTCTCACTACTACGTCAGAATCATCTTTCACCCCATTGACTCAAGGTCGCGGGTGTGGTGTACGCCGTACGGAATGGTTCACAAACCGAGTATTTTCTTTGTAGACCCGACTGAAGGATGACCTTGGCGTTACTCAAGTAAACTCGGAGGATATCTCCTAATCATATGTCGCCCGTACTTCTTTGGAAGTACTTTGTACTGCTAACAGATGGCTGCACCCATGGGAATCGAAGGGTTTTGGAAAATTCCGCTTCATCTTCGAATGGAAGGCGTAGTTTTCTGAGTATCCTGACATATGACGAATTATGTCCCCTGAACCTGACCTAACTCATAATTTACTAGTTCGTGGGGAGCTCAAAAGGGTGCGTCTACGAGTGGCGGAGAAATCATATCGATTCGCTCAAAATCACGTACCCACGCATCTTTCGCTCGGCCTTAATCTCTCGATGGCGTTCTCCAGAAGGACTGTCGGAAATTATCATAGTATTAATGTTGTTTCAATATGATAGTAAAAATGTCGATAAAAATCAACAAAGTTTAATTATATCCGCGCTTGAAGGTATGGAGGCAAAATGACTTTTTGGCCCTGTACAATCACAACAAAACTTTCGGCTAAAACGCAGTCACGACCCCTAAATGATCTCCTTTGCTGGATTTCTTTAAACATCTCATTGCTTCCACTACTTCATTCTTTTTCATCGACGACTCTTTGCATAAAGGGGTGCAGGCAAAATTTTTTGAGAATGTCACTATGCTGCACTGTGAAGGCGAGTGTTCAAAAGCGCTAGGATTCGAAATATTTGACAATGCACCGCTTCATCGGTCGGATCACACTTATCTTTGACTTTCAGACATCGGCGACCGATTAGTCCCGAAGATCGGTGATCTAGGGTGAATTTACTTGATAACTGGCGGGACTTAGTGGGCGCTGGTGCGAAGGACGGAGGACTTTAAAGGCAACGAGAAGCAAAAACCTCCCAACTCGATGCGTTCCTAATTACGACGGTGCGCGTGCTACATTGTCGTTTATCGATTCTCTCGCCTGTGCACGTTCCTTGCGTTAGCTACAGAGAGTACTAGCATCTTGGGCCAGTTCTTATCTCCCTTCTCCTAATTGAGTGCCGCTGCTCTTTTCAAACTGCACACTACTGACATGTGCTGCAAAATCAACTGGCCTCATGTCAAGACTTTATCGACAGTTACTTCTGGACGCTTTTCTTCACATGGTATATCAGTCACCACCACCGCCTTCATGTTTTACACCTCTATTATCCACGACGTCGCTGACTCGCGGCTCCGGAAACGGAAATTATAAGACAATTTTCTGAAGAACAACTCCTCTAACCCCATTATATTCTACATAAAGAATTCACTGATAAGAAACACTTTTTATAAAGATCTTGTTACAAAAAATTCAATTCGGTGATATATTAATCAAATCAAATACCATTCTAAATTTGTCATGCACGCTTGATAATTTCATACGAAAATAGATGACAAGCATCTGTTCTGATTTCCTTTGTGAGGAGTATTGTGGATCGTTTGGATTGAGTTTCACTTAAAAGTTCACGATGCTGCGCTAGGCAGTGGCCGCGTCACAGTGTTAGTAGAATCGTCACGGAAACCGACTTTCTCCTACCCCTCCCCGGTGGTGTGCTACTATTTAACTAGTAAGAGGCCCTGTGAATAGCTCCGAACCTGCAAAAGTTCAGTTCGTGAGAGTAAGCAACTTGGCAACGTTAATCCAGCGGCAGCAGATTATCTTCGCGGGTGAAACAGGCATGCCTCTTGTGACCACGATGATTTTGATTAGTCGCGCTTCGCGATCATGCCACCTGCCGTCAAATGTCTCCACGGCCGTCAGCCGGCTATGTTTGTAAATTGTCGCGCCCATGACTAGACGATATGATACTCGCTGTCCTCTGACGCTCAAATTTTGATAAAGCACGTGCTAAGTATCTGATGAGCATATGTGAATGCATCTGGTTCCCAATGTTTCTACGTTTAAATTTTCTGAGGCTCACAACTTTCTTATCCTCTTCAGATAGGATTTGTCGCAAAATAGCTAGTCTCTGCTGCAACAATTGCCTCTGGTTCTTTATATATTAGTATCACACTATTTTGCCGAGATTATGTCTGTTTCCGAAAGATTCTCGCCGTGTAATTTATCATGACAGAAAGTCCAGCTAAAAATGCGTGTTCTGCGCTGCTCTTGTATTCATTAAGCTGATGTAGGTTTTAGATCCATTTACCATGATCCGCAACAGCTCTTTTACAGAGTTTACGGTGTCGCTAAGTGCTATCCGTAGAAAAACGATAGCCTCTGCCATCACTAGCCTCGATCATAAACGCCTTCTTCATGCATTCGATGCGCAGGTAGCGTCTAT
>MU911993.1:73200-99914 GCA_036418165.1 Cooperia oncophora
GCCAACGCCTAGCTCTTCTGCTATCTCTCGAACTGTTTGGGATGGGTCAGCCTCCAAAATCCCCTAAAATCCTCGTCAGATATTGCTTTAGGTCGACCGCTATGAGGTTCATCTTCAAGGCTGAAATCTCCAGAACGAAATTTGTTGAGCCATTGCCGCACAGTGCTTTCTCTAGCACTATTGGGCCCCCACACCTGGTTAATTTGTTGAGCTGTTTCGATTGCGGATTGCCCCAATTTATAGTCGAAGAAAAAAATCGTCCGAAGTGCTCTTTTCACATGCTTGAAAAAATCTTGAAAAAAGGGGGTTTATCAAGCAATGGTGAAACGGCAATTATACCATCAGATAGCGCAAGAAATTCTCTACAGGATGTGCTACTGAGAAGCAAGGCAGAATGAGTTTTTAATCAGCAGTGAATGTACAAAAAATAGGTGCACAAAACGCTGAGAACTTTCCGGACAACCTAATACTCTAAACCCTCTATCAGTCCACTGCGAAGGTTCTCTACTCTCAGCACCTGAGCTTGTAGAGCTGCAGAGTCTTCCACTTCTGCATGTTGTTGGAAGTGAAGTGAAATCTTCGCAGGATCAAGAAATGTTGTTGCCCCACTGCAGCATCTCCATCCTCAGGTCCAAGACACGACGCAAGCTCCTTCGCCATTCGTTCTTGACAACCGTTTTGATCACCACAGTAGATTGGCGGGCCAAAAACTTTCTTTTGACCCGTATCACTCGCAACTGTTCTACCTTCTCGCTCAGCAAGGTGCAGCGTATTGAAGTGGAGCGTCGACAGCATAATGTGCAGCTTACACATCTCCAGCGGCCTGAAAGAAGCAAAATAATCGAGCGAAACGGGAGTACCAACACATTGCTGACCTACTAGAAAACCTTCCGACAGTAGAGGCGCTCAAAGGCGTTCTTAGTCTTGCATATTCAGATCCCTCCATGTGACCCTACTCTCTCCAGATCGTGTCGGAATCGCGGTTTCAAGATGACATCACGAAAAGTGCTGTACGCTTTACTCCCCAACACAGGTGGTTCAGGACGTGGAGAACTCAACGCTGCACGAAGGCACGAAGTGAATCAACCGGTGTGAACATTCTAAAATTGAGCGGCAGTAACGAAATTGCATGAAACCTTGTTACTAGAAAGTGTGACGTCTTCTTCCGACGGATGCACGTCCCTAACATGCATCAGGCAGCCATTGAACTGGTGACTGATGTCTTTCTTCGGAAAGCCTCTTTCAATACACTTCCAAAGATGTGACTTGACCTCAATCCATCCATCAATAGCGTTGCACTCTGAGCGGCGAGACTCTTGAAGAGACGTCTAGTCCTTGCGATTACTGAGAATCCAGCCATCATCAGAAATAATCTTTCGGAACTCATTTCCTAGCCAGTTCACGAAATGCCAGCCATCGGAATAATGTTCGGCAACGGTATCATGTAATAGGTTGTCCAGAAAGTCCTCAGCATTTTATGTTACTATTTTTTTTGTACATTCATTGTGACCAAATGTACAAAAAACCTATTACATTCCTATTTCCGGACAACCTATACATGACACCGTTGCCGAACATTATTCCGATGGCTGGCATTTCGTGAACTGGCTAGGAAATGAGTTCCGAAAGATTATTTCTGATGATGGCTGGATTCTCAGTAATCGCAAGGACTAGACGTCTCTTCAAGAGTCTCGCCGCTCAGAGTGCAACGCTATTGATGGATGGATTGAGGTCAAGTCACATCTTTGGAAGTGTATTGAAAGAGGCTTTCCGAGGAAAGACATCAATCACCAGTTCAATGGCTGCCTGATGCATGGGTAATCTGACCTCAACCCCCTCAATTACCTGGTTCGGGCGGAGTTCAATAGGGTGGTCTACAGTGGCGGAGAAATCAACGATCTCGCTGAACTCACGCACCCACTGACGGTCGCGTGGCAGAATCTCTCGATGGCGCTCCTCCAGAAGGCTGTGGCGGAGTATCATGATAGTATTTATATGCTCTTTAATATGGTGGTAGAAATGTCCGATAAGAATTTAATAAAGTGTAACTTATAGCGCCTCGAAAGTCGAGGAAGAAAAAACCTTTTTTTGCCCCCCCCCCCTGTATATCCCTGTAAACAAACACATCTGCACAAATAATGTGTTCTAACATACCACATATCTAGTTTCCCGTTGTTATGCCAGCAACAACAACCTGAACATTCCCTTTGAACAACTCTTTGGGATGCGGAACTGCCCTTTGTTGTCTTTCGAAGTGTTTTTCTAATGGGTAAGAGGTCGTGCAGATGTAATCCACCACAGTGCTGTTCCAACGACTCTCGAACGCCCACATCTTTCCGACGTGATATTTTGGAGCCGCAAGATGGGCAGAGACGGAAAAGTGGCTCCTTTTTATAAGAAAATGACGGCCGAGCGGGTAAGGGTCTGTTTCATCCAGTTCCACAATGTTCTGAATGTCCTGAGAGTCTACCGCTGAATCGGATGGGTTCGTACTTTCATTATAACCCTTATGCTCATCCGACAATCTCAGTACTTCCTTCTCCGCCATGATACACAATAATGGAAACACAGTATCTTCAGCCTTCATACGATTGAGGTCGTTCTTTTCATGGCTTACACCACAACAACGGCAGGCAGGCATAATTTCTGCGCGAAAGTTAGTTCAGTTTCGTACTGTCTGAAGATCCACAGCATATAGGCTGCCTTTTGAATGCGCTGAGTTTTGGTTGCGAGCTCATTTTTAAAGTGCCTAGATCACCAAATCCGCTGAAAACTTGTATATAGAGGTAATCTAACATCCTGTTCACAAATATGACATTCATTCTTGGCGCTGGCGCTAATGGAGGACGCTACAATTATTGGTTATTATTGTTATCTGGTTCAGCTTCAGCAGAGGGCAGATAATCTAACAGAGGATAGATAATTCTCTGTTAGCGCCAGCTCCTGGAATGAATATCATAGTCGTAATCAGGATGTTAGATTACCTCTATTTTCGGATTTAGTGATCTAGGTACTTTAAAAATGAGCTCGCAGCCAAAACTCAGCGCGTACAAACGACATTACCCTGGTGTATGGCGTGTAAACTAGCTCACGACACGCGTCTGTCGCTGAAAGTATTAGGTTGTCCGGAAAGTTCTCAGCGTTTTGTGCACCTATTTTTTGTACATTCACTGCTGATTAAAAACTCATTCTGCCTTGCTTCTCAGTAGCACATCCTGTAGAGAATTTCTTGCGCTATCTGATGGTATAATTGCCGTTTCACCATTGCTTGATAAACCCCCTTTTTTCAAGCAAGCATGTGAAAAGAGCACTTCGGACGATTTTTTTCTTCGACTATAAATTGGGGCAATCCGCAATCGAAACAGCTCAACAAATTAACCAGGTGTGGGGGCCCAATAGTGCTAGAGAAAGCACTGTGCGGCAATGGCTCAACAAATTTCGTTCTGGAGATTTCAGCCTTGAAGATGAACCTCATAGCGGTCGACCTAAAGCAATATCTGACGAGGATTTTAGGGGGATTTTGGAGGCTGACCCATCCCAAACAGTTCGAGAGATAGCAGAAGAGCTAGGCCTTGGCAAATCCACTGTTGCAGATGGTCTGGAACGCATTGGGAAGGTGAAAAAACTCGACAATTGGGTGCCCCACAATCGGAGTGACCGGCAGGAATCGGCACGTCTCGAGGTTCCTTCTGCATTGCTTTTGCGCAGCAGAAACGACCTGTTTTTGGCCGAATTGTCACCTGTGATGAAAAATGGGTCATGTATGATAACAGGAGACGTTCCGGACAGTGGTTGGATTTCGAACCACCGAGGTAATTTTCAAAGCCGAACCCTCACGAAAAAAAGATTCTGGTCACGGCTTGGTGGTCATCGGCTGGTGTGATCCACTATAACTTTTTATCACCAGGCCAAACCATCACAGCAGAACCCTACTGTGAAGAAATCGACGAATTGTACCGAAAATTTTGTCAGATGCAGCCAACACTTATCAAAAGAAAGGGTCCGATTCCTTTGCATGACAACGCCCGCCCACACGTTTCACAAATCACTATCCATAAATTGAACGAATTGGGGTTGAAGTTCTACCTCAACCGCCATATTCTCCAGACCTTTCACCAACCGACTATCACCTTTTCAAACATTTTCAGAACTTCCTTGCTGAAAATACTTCATCAATTAGGACCAGGCAAAAAGACCCTTCGTAGATTTCGTGGATTCTCGACCACCCAGTTTTTTCTTTGATGGGATTTCTCGACTGCTGTCACATTGGCAAAAGTGTGCTGATTCGAATGGTGCCTATTCGATTAAATCCGATGAGTATTAAAAAAGTTACGATCGTTTAAAGTGAAACACCCAAAACGCTGAGAACTTTCCGGACAACCTAATACTTGCTTGACGCGTTATCAGTAATTAAAAACTCATTCTGCCTTGCTTCTCAGTAGCACATCCTGTAGAGAATTTCTTGCGCTATCTGATGGTATAATTGCCGTTTCACCATTGCTTGATAAACCCCCTTTTTTCAAGCATGTGAAAAGAGCACTTCGGACGATTTTTTTCTTCGACTATAAATTGGGGCAATCCGCAATCGAAACAGCTCAACAAATTAACCAGGTGTGGGGGCCCAATAGTGCTAGAGAAAGCACTGTGCGGCAATGGCTCAACAAATTTCGTTCTGGAGATTTCAGCCTTGAAGATGAACCTCATAGCGGTCGACCTAAAGCAATATCTGACGAGGATTTTAGGGGGATTTTGGAGGCTGACCCATCCCAAACAGTTCGAGAGATAGCAGAAGAGCTAGGCCTTGGCAAATCCACTGTTGCAGATGGTCTGGAACGCATTGGGAAGGTGAAAAAAAACTCGACAATTGGGTGCCCCACAATCGGAGTGACCGGCAGGAATCGGCACGTCTCGAGGTTCCTTCTGCATTGCTTTTGCGCAGCAGAAACGACCTGTTTTTGGACCGAATTGTCACCTGTGATGAAAAATGGGTCATGTATGATAACAGGAGACGTTCCGGACAGTGGTTGGATTTCGACGAACCACCGAGGTAATTTTCAAAGCCGAACCCTCACGAAAAAAAGATTCTGGTCACGGCTTGGTGGTCATCGGCTGGTGTGATCCACTATAACTTTTTATCACCAGGCCAAACCATCACAGCAGAACCCTACTGTGAAGAAATCGACGAATTGTACCGAAAATTTTGTCAGATGCAGCCAACACTTATCAAAAGAAAGGGTCCGATTCCTTTGCATGACAACGCCCGCCCACACGTTTCACAAATCACTATCCATAAATTGAACGAATTGGGGTTGAAGTTCTACCTCACCGCCATATTCTCCAGACCTTTCACCAACCGACTATCACCTTTTCAAACATTTTCAGAACTTCCTTGCTGGAAAATACTTCATCAATCAGGACCAGGCAAAAAAGCCTTCGTGGATTCTCGACCACCCAGTTTTTTCTTTGATGGGATTTCTCGACTGCTGTCACATTGGCAAAAGTGTGCTGATTCGAATGGTGCCTATTTCGATTAAATCCGATGAGTATTAAAAAAGTTACGATCGTTTAAAGTGAAACACCCAAAACGCTGAGAACTTTCCGGACAACCTAATAGCAACTTCGCTGCGATCGAGCCGCGCAAGCTTTCGACTGCTGATCCTGCAAGCGCGCGGCATGTCTTGCACGATGGCGCCCATGTGCTAAAATCAAATGGATCGCTGCTACCTTGACAACAAGGAGGCTCAGAAACGCATATTGAGTATAATATTACAACAAGTATGTTTTAGTACAGGTAGTATAACAGATGTCGCATAGCACTGAGAAGCGCTCAGGTTGTCTTCGATCCTAGCTTCTGGCAAAGTACCATGACCGACGTGATTTTCGTGCATCGTACGTGAGTGTCTGTCAGGGTGGCACAACGAGAGACAGGGAGAGGTTGGCCTTTCGAATCAAAGAAATCCTCTTTGAGTTAAGATCTACTGAAGGGACTCTGGACAAGTCATGCGGCCGTCCTCGTAATAGGTGGACTCCTAGGGAAGTGCGACCCTATAAGTCAGCAGTGACTCCGATTGCATCAGTGCAACAGCAGATTTCTGCAGATTCCTTGTCATAGAACGCAAATGGCAGAAAGTTACTCTCGAAACTGTTATCGACTGCTGTATAGCTAGGCATTTCTTGGATACTGAAAGCTTGGAGATGGAAAAATGCATCGTGGTTTTTTCATGGAGTAAAAAAGGAGCGTGTTTATTACGGGAAGAATTCAGTGCATGTACACGACAGCATTTAATGCGTGGCTCGTATCTGGAAGCGGTTTGCGGTAAATCATCCTCCATATACTATGCACTGAACAATGTTCAAATTTGCTGTTATGTTAGTATACGAACGAATCTACACTCATTAAATCTTTCTCGATTCTGCGTTCTCGTTCAGGCAGGCAATATCCGTTCAGTTTGCCATTAGAGCGGCGATCGAATCAGACGCGTGATGCAGGCGATAGGGCACATCGTTGTTAGGGGATTCCCACTAATGGGAGGCAGGTCGTATTTGGCCGCCAGGAGAGGTGGGGTCGCATTTGGGTTGGGAAAGTTATTTTGATAGTTGATTTTCTGCGCTTCACTTGGCCGCTATGAAGGGGGGGGGTCGTGCTTGCCCATTGTTGGGAGAAGGGGAGGAGGCGTATTTACTTTCTGGTCTTTCTGAGAACTGTGGGTGGTGGCTGACTTTTCATAATTTCTTCCTGTTTTACAGCGTAACTATATGCCCCCGTCCTCTTCCCCCCCCCCCCCTCCCTCCCCCGCTGGAGAGCAAAATTTTTGGTAAAAAGTGAAGCGATCGATGGCGTCCAACGCGTGACCGAAGTGCTGCCGTCGTGAAGTCTGAACGCTGCCTACGAATGGGAGTCGAGTGTACAGCTTAAAGCAATAAGAGCCACCCAAAAAACACTATAAATAAAATCTTTCCTGGCAGTCTACACTCTTGCTGCGGTCTCTGTGCAACCCCTGGCTCACGGCGTTATATTCGCATCTCCATTGGTGGATATTATCCAGTGGCAAAGAAAACAAATGCGAACAACAAATAACAGCGGAGAAGCACTTAAAAATAGAGAAATTTCCAAAACTAATCGTAGCGGGTTTGGCAGTCACGTAGCGCTGCGTCCTTATAGTGGCATTTTCGAGCTTTGGCACCGGAAAAATCGCCACTCGTGATTTTTACGTCGTTTTAACTATGCTAGACGGGGCATTTGGCTGCATGTGCTCCTATAAATGAAATGTAATAAAAGAAAGCCGAATTATTCATGGGCACAAGCGTGGCCAGCAAAAAGGTTCCAAGGAATGCTCGCCGCCCCAACAAAGAACAACCGAGCGGTCCTCCGTGAGAGGACATCTAACAAGTGGGCGGTCCAAATAAGCGGGCGTTAGGACTAGAACTTTCAGCGCGTGTAGCCGCCTCGCTCACTGTGGAGTTCGCGAGAGTGGGACAGTCTCCAGCATGGGGGCTGGACTACTTGTACAAGGAAGGACGACCATGTGCTACTTGAGTGCAGAGACTGTCTTGAACAGTTGTCAGTCAGCGGATGTTCATCTTCGATGAAGCGATATGTCGTCGATCCGTTGTTAAGGGAGTATTAGAAGATGGGTCATAGATCGAAGGCAAAAATGGGGGTGGAGTGTTCAGTGTGCAGGCATTTGTCGGTGATCTCATTCAGTAATCTCATTGTATGTGCATTCAAAAATGTGCCTCTGCAAAACCGCTGTCTAATAATATTACTGCAGGGAACCCGAAGGAAAAGTGGCGGCCGTTGCTGTGAATTCAGGCGCAACTTTGGGGTGAGTATTCTCTTTGTGCTGTAGCAGTCGCAAATCATTTTAAATATTTCATTTTTTCAGCGCGAGGTCGTGCTACAGTGAAGATGCGCGAGGTCGTGCTACAGTGAAGATGTAAAAAAGTAAGGTTCGTGAGCAAATAGCATGGAATGTCGCCAAACTTCACGTTGATACATTTAGTTGGCTCGCGAGTAATAACGTTTTTTCTGACTTGAAATTTTGTGTGGAAGATGGAATGTAATGCTAATGCTTCTATCGGTACCTGCTTCTCTGAGTGACCATGTTTGGGTAAGATTCAAAATGTCAATGACATCCCAGAAGACCTTCGTGTCAAACCTTTTGTTGAGCCCAATTGGAAGCAACTTATTGCCAAATTGGCTTATTCCATCTTTCACATAAAATTCTGAGTTGGGAAAAACGCTGTTGCCTTGTTGTCTGGTGTATAAGGCGCAAATAATTGCACTCTAGAAGCACTTGTAACAACGTGCGCGAAAAACTGCTACACCTAAAGGCAGCTGTTCTTGCCTTTCTTGCATACTCTGACCTTTTACTGGTTCTCAGTCACCTTTTAATCAGTATTCGCCCTGTCGTCATCCGGTGACTTGATTTGGGCGGCAAGGGACGTTACGCGGCTGTGTTGGCCGAGTGCGGCGATCAGCTGTTTCAGCCTAATTTTACCTTTCTATCTGCTTAGTTTACGCTGCTTTGGCTGCTTTCTCACCGATTATTTTCTTATTTTTTCGGTTATTGATTTATCGTCCATAAACTGAAATATATCAGTGGCGAAAAGTGTTTTCCTTTCGTTCGCAATACAGTGTTTATACGAAGTTATACGATTCAGGAATTTGTTGAATTCTGCTTATCCCTTTAATTACTCAGAAACCAGGGGAATCTCAATCGTAATTTATATTGTGAGGACAAGAAACAACTAATCGTGAGAAGAGCATCCAAAACAGCGTAAACTAGGGAGAAAACGACCAAAGTATACTGGAAACAGGTGACCCCGGCCGCGTCGCGTCCCTTGCCGTCATAATCCACAAGTCACCGGATGACGACTGTATACATCACTGATATCGATGAACATTTGAAGTTAAATGATGAGGAATTAAGCGTTGATGAAGCGGTTGATATCAGGTTGTCCGGAAAGTTCTCAGCGTTTTGAGTGTTTCACTTTAAACGATCATAACTTTCTTAATACTCATCGGATTTAATCGAAATAGGCACCATTCGAATCAGCACACTTTTGCCAATGTGACACCATTCGATAAATCCCATCAAAGAAAAAAAAAACTGGGTGGTAGAGAATCCACGAAGTCCATGTAGGCCTTTTTTGCCTGGTCCTGATTGATGAAGTATTTTCCAGCAAGGAAGTTCTGAAAATGTTTGAAAAGGTGATAGTCGGTTGGTGAAAGGTCTGGAGAATATGGCGGGTGAGGTAGAACTTCAACCCCAATTCGTTCAATTTATGGATAGTGATTTGTGAAACGTGTGGGCGGGCGTTGTCATGCAAAAGAATCGGACCCTTTCTGTTGACAAGTGCTGGCTGCAGCTGACGCAATTTTCGGTACATTTCGTCGATTTCTTCACAGTAGGACTCTGCTGTGATGGTTTGGCCTGGTGACAAAAAGTTATAGTGGATCACACCAGCCGATGACCACCACACTGTGACCATAACTTTTTTGGTGAAGATTCGGCTTTGGAAATTGCCTCGGTGGTTCGTCGGCATCCAACTACTGTCCGTAACGTCTCCTGTTATCATACATGATCCACTTTTCATCACAGGTGACAATTCGGTCCAAAAACGGGTCGTTTCTGTTGCGCAAAAGCAGTGAAGAAGAAACCTCGAGACGTGCCAATTTCTGCCGGTCACTCAAATTGTGGGGCACCCACTTGTCGAGTTTTTTCACCTTCCCAATGCGTTTCAGACCATCTGCAACACTGGATTTGCCAACGCCTAGCTTTTCTGCAATCTCTCGAACTGGGATGGGTCAGCCTCCACAAACGCCTTCAAATCCTCGTCAGGTATTGCTTTAGGTCGACCGCTACGAGGTTCATCTTCAAGGCTGAAATCTCCAGAACGAAATTTGTCGAACCATTGCCGCACAGTGCTTTCTCTAGCACTATTGGGCCCCCACACCTGGTTAATTTGTTGAGCTGTCTCGATTGCGGATTGACCCAATTTATAGTCGAAGAAAAATATCGTCCGAAGTTGCTCTTTTGACATGCTTCAAAAAGTCTTGGGAAAAGGGGGTTTATCAAGCAATGGTGAAACGGCAATTATACCATCAGATAGCGCAAAAAATTCTCTTCAGGATGTACTACTGAGACGCAAGGGAGAATGAGTTTTTAATCAGCAATGAATGTACAAAAAATAGTAACACAAAACGCTGAGAACTTTCCGGACAACCTAATACATCACAGTAACACACACACACATCAATCGGAAGATTTATTATTCCACAAAACACTAATTGAAAGGGACCTTAGCCCTGCATGTATTCGTTATTGTTCATATGTGACCCTAAAGAGGGTCGTGTTTTGCTGAATGCAGCAAGGAGCGCGTTTATTCCTCGTAGTAGGTGCTGTTCATTGAAGGAGGAAGAGCGAAGTGAATGCTCGGCAAGACGTCATGCTTGAAGAAACGAGTTTAGCAGGGAGAATGCATCCATTTCGTGAGCTGAAAATCTTTGCTCTGTCACATATCATCAAATATTTTAAAGTTTTGAAATGTACTACTTCATTTTCCTACTTCATCTGAGATACTTTTGTTTTGTCGCATCGCAACAGGCTTTTTATTCCATGTTTTAGCTGTGAATAAATTGCTGATCGCTGCAACCTCGAAGTAACTTGTCCCACCCTCCTTCTTTTCTTTCGCTGAGTACTTCACGCAGCATCGGATTCCTATTGACCATCCAAAGGGCGCATACTTCGCGATCGCTCGACTGAATCGCGCAATCCAGTTGAGTGAAAAAACGGATCCCGTCAGAAGACCAACCATCCTTGGCAGGCTGGCCAGAGCAGCCATTATCCGCCCATTACTTCTCTACCTTTTCGAAGTTTCATCGTTTGGTTACATTTCGCTGGAGTGGTCGCATCTACTTCTACACTGTCCGCGCGGCACGTGTTGCGCGCGGTGCTTCTGGCATTTTGCTCCGCGGTGATCCGCGCTTTCCATAGCGATTGGAGCGCAAGCCTCACACCATTGGAATTCAGTTGAAGATCGAGTTAGTCTTTTCAGAGTTCCATAGTCTTTGCGAGCGCGTTTCCAATTAAGAGGATGGGAACTAGAGAGCAGCAAGCCTTTCTTGTGTTATACCATGCCCACTCCACTTTAAATCGGACACTTTTCAAACCAAATCGGACACTTTTCAAACCAAATCGGACACTTTTCAAATCAAATCGGACACTTGGGTGCCTCAGCATAACATGGGTGCTAACGTATTTGGGGGGGGACACGCGGCTCGCGGCGAGCGATGACTCATCTGCTCTTCTGCTCCTTCCTCGGCGAGATAGTACTCGAAACAGCCCATAGATGGTTCCCGGCATAGTTGAAGCGCGAAACTAGCAGCCAAATAAGAATAAAGCAAAAAAGATCCGCCGGGAATGTGTTTGAAACAGCGCACAGATGGTTCCTGTCATATTTAAAGCGGGAAACAGATGGACTTCAAATGGGAAGGTGAAGAGAGTTGGTGAGGTGAATTGTCTTGTAATTTTATTGTGAGGAAACTGCTCAGGGTTCAATTTCTACGATTTGATAGGTAGCTATTGCAGTAGATTCTTTTTTAGATTCTGCGGATTGGTTATGATTGTCACTTTTACACAAAGGTATAAGCCTAGGGTGGTGTTATATTCATGTCCTAAACATGAAATTACTTCTATTTTGCCGAGGAGGGAGCAGAAGAGCAGATGAGTCATCGCGCGCCGCGAGCCACGTGGTCCCCTCCCCCAAATACGTTAGCCCTGACATGTACCTGTTCATGTTGTTCTGTTGTTCATTCGTGTGTTCGACGTAGAAAGGTTCACGGCACGCGTTACGGACACCGGACCCTCAAATGCCCTCGTTCAAATTGGGTCGCGTTCACGCAATATCAGTTGAAATTGTACCGTTGCGGCGGTGCACCGTTTAGCGGTGGAGTGCCCCCAGTTGAGCTATCCGATCGTGCGATGGAGAAGTCTCAACGTGCTTTGAGCCACAATACGGTGACTTAACTAGGCGATCAAACCGACACCGTACCCCCAAAGGAGCCGTAAATAAATCTGGATGCACACCAAACACAGCATCTCACGACAACAGCGTCGAAATTGCCTGGATAACGCACGTATGTGTTGTGGTTGCTATTGCCTCGAGCATTTTGAAAGTTTTGGGCGAAAAGAATAGTATAACTATTGATCGTTTTGATCGAGTCGGCGTTTTGGGCGCCGATCGACACTTATACTATCATTTTTGCACAAAACGCTGGCATTCCGCTGAGAAGTCTCACAACGCTGGGTCGGTAGCTAACTTTCCTTTTCGCACAAAACGTTCGAAACGCTCGAACGCTGGCGAAAGTCTTCGTTCTCAATAAAATAAGAATCTGCATAGGTTTTGAAGAGAGCACGGCTGCATCGGAATGGGAAACTTTTGGCCTGCCAGATTTGTGAACGATTGTTGTTCAACAACTTTTCTCCTCAATTCTGCACCACTCCTAGAATGCCTAGAGTACGGAATTCATCTGCGAGCTTATTCTTGAAGCTGTGAATAGGGCTGGCTATGGATATCGTACCGTATCTTGTCCAAGAAAACTGCTCGAAGCATGCAAGCAGTGGTAACCACACGACAATGGAAGGAGGCTATCACTGTCATCAAAACCATGTATAAGAATGTGGTTAATTTCCTCGACTCCTCGCTTCCGTCGACTTCCCCACCTAAACGCTATATCATCTGCTGCAATCAACGCCTAGCTAATACTGCGTCTCGCGTTATACATGGTGACATTCCCCTGCTGACGTCTCTTGTCAGATCTCCCTTCCATCAATGATGTTCCCGACACAGACCCTATACTACTTCTTGGAAATAACGTCCCATTGTTGCTGTGACCCGCGCTACGGATTCGGTCAATCTCCCCTTCTGACGCCTCTTATCAGATCTTCCTGAGACTACGTAATCACAATGTCTTAGAGTTGAGCTGGATGTGTTATTTTCATTTCAGTCATAACCGCCGTTAGGTTCGCTCCTTCACTTTTCTATTATGAAGCAGCGTTAACAGTTATTTTTAGCGTTTTTGTAACTATTTGTCAATTTAACTTTGTTTTTTGCGTTTTGTCATTCCATGCCTGTGGAGTGCACTAATGCGAAACTTCACCAATAAACCGCTGTCAAGAACCCCAAAGTAGCATTCAGCGCTTCAGTGAAATATTAGGTCGTTCAGTATGAAATGTCCGTTTTTGAGAGTCAACTTCAGTTTATCATATCTCATACAACGCAAATTACAATCAATCAAAATATGATCCTAAGTTATCAACACATCTTTGCCATTTTAAAGGTAACTTATTAATTCCATCTCTATAGAAATCTGGGGAGCGAGAGGCAATAAAATCATGAAAGGCACTTTCTACATCATCATAAGAATTGAATAATTTTCCCTGCAAGAAGTGATCTAAAGCTTGAAAGAAATGGTAATCTGTAGGTGCTAGGTCGGGAGAGTAAGGAGGATGAACGAGAGTTTCCAAGTCCAAATCCTGTAATTTTAACAAGGTCGAGTTTGCCACATGTGGCCGAGCGTTGTCCTGCAGTAGGAGCGGTCGGTCTCTGTTAATCATTCTCGGCTGCATAACAGCAAGCTTCTCCATCATTTCCTCCAGCTGTTGACAGTACGCCTCCGCCGTGATCGCCTGACCAGGTCTCGTAAAGCTGTAGTGAATCACTCCTGCGGAGGACCACCAAACTGATACCATAGTCTTCCTCTGGTGAGGGTCCGGCTTCGGCGTAGGTTTTGGCGGTTCCGACTTGTCCAACCACTGGTAAGACCGCTTCCTGTTATCGAAATGGATCCACTTCTCGTCACATGTGACGAGACGGTGTAAGAAAGGCTCGCTTTTTTGCCTAGAAAGTAAGGAAAGGCAAGCCTCAAGGCGGACCCTCTTCTGACGATCGCTCAAGTCGTGCGGTACCCAACGGTCCAGCTTCCTACTCTTGCCAATTTGCTTCAAATGAGACGAGATCGTCACCTTACATACTCCAAACTTTGCCGCTAATTCTCGAGTACTTTGAGTGGGATCAGCTTCCACTACGGCTTTAAGCTCATCGTTGTTCAGCTTGCACTCGGGCCGTCCTCTCGACTCATTTTGAAGATCGAAGTCGCCGGATTCAAACTTTGCAAACCATCGACGTACTGTTCGTTCGTTAGGGGCATCCTCTCCAAAGACGACGGTGATATTCCGAACTGCCTGTGCTGCGGTGCTTCCACGGCGGAACTCGTACTCCAAGACAACACGCAATTTGGACTTGTCCATGTCGTTACAAAAACCTTTCTAAAAAAGTCAGATTCCACGGCAGCCGGAGGTCCACCGAAGGTAAGAAAGAGGGAGGCTGCACCTTTACCAAAACTCAGTACCAAGGACTGCCGGAGCGTTTTGCCTTAGATACGGACTCTCGAACTATGCACTTCTGAAAAACGGACATTTCATACTGAACGACCTGATAACTTCAAAGCATGTCCCTCACCATGGTTTCAGTGCCTGTAGTTCTGGGAGAAGGGAATCGCTGACCTGCCCGTTAGGTGGGACAATGTTATGACTAACGATGGTTATTATATTGTTGATTAGCTTGCATTGTTTGCTGAGTTGTAAAATAAAACAGAAAAAATCTCAACCCTATCAAAACTTTTTGATCAACCTAATAATATCACCCCATATATATAATTCGCTTTGTCTGTTTGTTTGTTTGTTTGTAGTTTGTAAGTTTGTCTGTCCGGAAATTCGGTTCGACCTGAAGAACGACTTGGAGAGGTCCGGTCAAGGTGGGGATGGGTAGCACACCTGACCTAAGGGAAGCTCCGCCCACATGGGCGGGGCACTCCCGAAAGTTTGGGGTTCCGCAGAAAAATGTTCATAATTCGCTTCCGGAGCAGCTTAAAGATGGGGAAAAAGGGAATAAGGTTAGTAAGGAGTCGCCAGACTAACTGTGGCAGACACATCCAAAATGGGCGGGGCGTACTCAAGGTGGGCGGTGCTTCTCGCAAAATTCAGTAACCCGGTTCGCGAGTGTTTGGAAGTCGCAAAAAACTCAGTGTAGAATGTAAATATCTGGCGAATATAGGGCACGCTCAAAGTGTGTTGACCCGCCCACAGTGGGCGGAGCTTGCCCTAAATCGCAGGGTATTCATTTTAAAAGTTTGTAGCTCGGTTCCAGAACACTCCACACCGGAAAAAAGTGGACTAAGGTCAGCAGAGGGTCGCGGGTGAGGATTGTGGGGCAAAAACATTGTGGGCGGAGCCTGCTCCGAGGTGGGAGTGTCTTAGAGTTGAGCTGGATGTGTTATTTTCATTTCAGTCATAACCGCCGTTAGGTTCGCTCCTTCACTTTTCTATCATGAAGCAGCGTAACAGTTATTTTTAGCGTTTTTGTAACTATTTGTCAATTTAACTTTGTTTTTTGAGTTTTTGTAATTCCATGCCTGTGGAGTGCACTAATACGGAACTTCACAAATGAACAGCTGTCAAGAACCCCAAAGTAGCATTCAGCGCTTCAGTGAAATACTTCAAAGCATGTCCCTCACCATGATTTCAGTGCCTGTGTGCACCACAAGACTTAGATCGTTCTGCACTTATTCCCAACTTTCACCTGGCCTCACTGGGTGATTCTTGTGATCCTGCAACTAAGACTGTAGTGACGAAATGACAGATGAATCATCTGATACACCGGTTTTCTGTTTTATGTTTCTGGTTAAAATGAAGAATGGCGACGCATTTTCTAGATTCTTAGTATTCACCTGCTAAGTAAAACTATTTGTCATTTCACAACATCCAAGGTGTGCCTTGTGCAGATCCCGAGATCGAAGATGCGCGTCCATCATCGATTGGTGAAGAGGAAATGCAGTTGCAAATAGCCATCGCGCTCTCCAAAGAGGAGCATGAAAAAGTGGACGAGATGACGAGGAGCGATGAAGTACGCCTTCAGGTGAGTGAATTTTTGAAAACGCGTTCAGTGTAATGATTCTGTCGAGATTCTATCTGTCACGAAATCCTTTTTGTGGTGTGTCTGTAAAACATATCTGCCGAATGTTGAGTCATTGTTACGAATTTGCAAACGAAACTTCGCAGCCACTGAGAAGGAAATTACCTTTTTTCTGATGACGTTAACAGCATGAGTCGACAGAACCATACTATCCCGCTCCAACATAGAATCCGCTCTCGAAAATTAAATCATGGAACTGAAATGGGAAACATTGAGTTGGAGATCGGTTGCCAGTGTGCTACTACATCGTTTATGTTCCTATGATATCACTTTACCCATAGCAGCGGCCATCTAATAAGTGGCTGCCTTTGACCGCGTCGTCGCTGGATCCCGGGAAGGTAGGTTCCGTTAGGAAACTGTAGTTATTGTTACCTAGTTTGAGGCGGTGGAGTCAGTACATTGAATGTTTGACAAATAAGTCATTCATGGCAAGTAACATTGCTACGTGGAGTGCATGCGTAGTGTAGCACAGTATGCACAACAGAATATCTTGTGGTATATATTCATACATGTCATATATTCACAAAACACACGTTTAATCGGACATCTGGCAGGGAGCTCCTTGCTACGGATTTACCCTATGAAATGCAACTAATTGTAGGTGAGCTGTGAAGCATAAGCGAGGAATCGCATACGTCGAATCGAGTCGTCGAACGTCGAACCTTACCACTCACCACGATTCCTCGCTTATGCTTCACAGCTCACCACCAAGCCTCCACCCTACTGCACCATTACAAACTTTACCTGCTCATAAGTTGCTTGTGAAATGCAGGTTGCAGTTTTGCTATCTATATTTGTAAATAACCTTATAGACTCTATCGATCTACCCAGGTCTCCATTCAAAGTTCCATGGTAAGTTGGCGGACTTCCCTGGTAAGACTTCTCTGATGCTTGCTTTGTTCTTGTCAGGTGTGCTGAGCTATAATGAAGAAGTATGTTGTTGTTGGACGGTTTGCGAGACCCATTTAATTTTAACGTTTCCCATCAACTCGGTCTGGACATTGAGAAATGGGAGCCAGTTCTCCGTGGGCTTTTCCCTAGTGACTCGTGACCGACTGCTCATTCGAAGTTCGAAACATGTGTCTTTTTCGCCTTGAGTATGGCACATTATGAGACAATCGTCAACGTAGCGGCAATAGACGAGCGGTCTTCAGCGCAACATGGGTTACTCAATTCTGGATGTGAAGCTGTGGCTAAAATGGGAACGGTCGTGCCACATGAGCAGACCTCCCAACTGTTTGTAATACACGCCCGATCACCTGTAGATGGAGCACTTCAGACACTCTGCCACAATCTTCATGATTTTTGAGATGGCGAAACCGATCAGGTAAGAGTGCTCTGCTCGCAAAGAGTCAAAAAGTGGCCCAGTGCTGCATTGTTCAAGACATTGGTCTATAGTGATGTCACATCATATGAATCTATAACACAACCTTCTCGAATGTTGGCGCTGGATAACTTACTTAACAGCATTTCGGTATTCTTCAGGTGAGCGGGAATATGTTGAAGGAGCTATCCTAAGATTATGTTTAGATTCTATGAAATTTGGTCAGTAGGACCCCAGTGCTGGCTGCTCATGATGGGCCTCACCTTAGATTGGGATCACTCGGGCCCAGCTCGGAGTGAGTGAACCAGGCCCATTTTCGCCGCGCTGTTCCAGATCCTGGTATTATTCAGATATTGCTTACAGAATTCCTCTTTCGCTGATCCGCAAGATAATGTGGTAACGTGCTCGAAGATGTAGATCGGTATCGCGTTATCAAACACTTAGGACCCCGAACTCCTCTTCTTTATCACTGACTGATAAACGGGAATCGCGTTCAGCTTATTTCTCTCATACCTTGCCTCTATGACAGAGGGAGGTTGATGCTTATGTGTTTACCAGCATATTATCGTACCAGTTGGATCGCCCGGCTGACGCCGAGCTCTCCTCCTACTCTTCGGTCCGGCTTCGCCGGGCTGATCTGGCTTCGCTAGGAGCTCTTCATAATGGGAACGGCGTTTGCTCATTCACTGAGTTGCGTATAGTGCGCTGTGTTGATCGAATCGTGATAGCTAGCAACCCAGCGGGATTCGCACTCCTGAGTGTGCGCTTATATTTGCAGGAGGAGTGGTGGTCGCCATAAAGCCCACACTATACGTAGATCTATAGATATACGTAGAGACGCCAACTAATAAGCGCTTATCTATTCCATTACCACGAAATCCGCTCGCTGAATTCGCATAAAGGATCGCAGATGGTAGTATTTGGGATACCTTAGTTGTACACTTTTGCACACTCCCTTATTTTTCGCATAAAGTGGGTTACATTCATCGAGTCTTTGGCTCTTGATTTTTCATAGTCTCCTGTTTCAGACCAACTTCATACTCCCTCCCCCTCCCGCTCTACATCAATGAATGCGTATATAATGCACCATAGCATAAAATCTAGTGTAAAGGCTCTATCATACAATTCGACTGAACAACAACAGTAACATTCCTTATCAGCTCCGATCCATTGTGATCACGTTCTGTCACCCTCCGTCGACTTCCCCACCTAAACGCTATATCATCTGCTGGAATCAACGCCTAGCTAATACTGCGTCTCGCGTTATACATGGTGACATTCCCCTGCTGACGTCTCTTGTCAGATCTCCCTTCCATCAATGATGTTCCCGACACAGACCCTATACTACTTCTTGGAAATAACGTCCCATTGTTGCTGTGACCCGCGCTATGGACTCGGTCACTCCCCTTCTGACGCCTCTTATCAGATCTTATCAGCTGATATCACTTCCTGTCACCCACCAATAATGTTCCCGTCACAGCCCTATATCACTGCTTGGAATCAACTTCCTACAGCTACTGGGACGGTCGCTATGAATTTCGTGACACACATACATACACACACAGACATAGCGGATTATATATCGTAGGATTATTCTTTAGACAGAAGTAACAAACAGTTGGTGAGTTGGTGGACACGGTCTCTCGTGACACTGTATATTCTGACTTTTTCACAATATACTGCTCCCAAAATCAGTTTTTTTGCTGAACCTTCGACGCGAAGATTGCTTTGTGTTCGGTCACAAAAATGACGTCCGTTTTTGGACTCCGGCTCATTCCCCTCCTAACGCCTCTTGTCAGATCTTATTAGCGGTTAGCAGTTCTTGTCATCCACCAATAATGTTCCTGCCTCGTACCCTATATACCTCGGAACTAACCTCCGACTGTTGCTATGACTTGCGCTATGGACTCAGTCATCCTCTCCTTCTGACGCCCTCATCAGATCTTATCAGCTGATATCATTTTCCACCAATGATTTTCTTGTACTGATACTTGAAGACTCGTGTGTGACCTTCGCATGTGACCAAGTGAACACTTCCTCGTAACTGGCAGATTTTATTCTCTGCGCAGTAGGTGCAATTTCTTCGGCCACATTTTCTTCATATATCCGCGACGATGTCCTCAAGCCTTTTAAATTTGCAGGAGGTCAGGAATGCTAGCTGCACTAAAAAGGCGGAATGACTTGACAACATGGTTCACTTTCTTTGCGGTTCGTTCGTTGACGTACGGTAGAACCAGTGGTACTCCTCCAACTGCAAAGAAAGGACGCCAGGTTTTTGGGCGACGTGTTGTGTAGCCATTCTTTGCTAGAATTTTCGCTATCTTCTGTTCCACCTCTTCCGATTACATGCTGCATTCCTCGCCTTCGTCGTGATGAGGTTCTTTATCACGTTCGCTTTAATATGCAAGGGATGTGCACTTCGGGAATGTAGAAGAATATTCTTCCACTGCAGTTTCTTGTACCATATGAGCTCTTTAGCGTCATTGTCTATTCTGACCCTCTGTGTTCAGAAACGTGAGGAAGCCGCTATCGTTCGGGTACGAGGGTTGCCTTTTATTTTTCGGGATTGGGCAACAATAGTGTTGCAGTTTGGCAACTGACAGCTCTATCGTAAAGTTTGACATCTTTGAGGTTATACACTCTAGCTTCTCTGCGGACGGTTGGGCGTGTCAGCCAGTATGAGTGTGTCACCCTATCAGAGCCGTTCTCTGCCTTCTTGTTGAAGAGCGCATGCGACAAAAAGTGGTAGAAAACGAGTAATACGAAGGATATGATACAGTATTGTCACTTGCCCGCTTCAACAACTGGTGCAGAACGAGTTTGGCACCGCGCCAGACGCGGCCGCTCTGACTGTCCGCAGCGAACGAACGTACTCAGAACGTTTTGTCATATGAGCGCTGTTTGTGTTGTTTACACTAACTTAAACGATTTAGGTCGGCCAAAAAATGGAATTAAATCGTGAACATTTTCGTGCGATTATTTTTTACAACTTTTACAACTTAATTCAATTTTTGGCGATGAAGCTCCATCAAGGACCAGTGTTTATCGACATGGTGAATTCAACCGAGGTAGTTCACTCCAAGACGAATTTCGTGGAGGTCGTCCAAAATCAGTTGTTGTTCCGGAAACCATTGATGCTGTGCGCAAACTAATATTGCAAGATCGTCATGTGACCTATCGTGAGATTGAGACAACCTTAGGCATTAGTGGGACCAGCATATATTCAATATTGCATGAACATTTGACTGTCAAAAAAATTTGTTCGCGTTGGATCCCAACCGCCGAAGACGGATCACTCTTCACCACGACAATGCGAGCTCTCACACATCGGCTCAAACAACTGCATTTTTGAGCACTCAAAACATCGATTTGATGAGTCATCCGCCATAGTCCTGACTTGGCACCGAATGACTTCTTTTTATTCCCGTACGTAAAAAATAAAATGAGAGGTCAACGTTTTTCGACACCTGAAGAAGCGGTTGATGCGTTCAGAATGCATGTTTTGGAGATACCTCAATCAGAGTGGCAAAAGTGCTTCGACAATTGGTTCAAACGCATGCAAAAGTGTATAGATCTTAATGGGGAATATTTTGAAAAACAATAAAGCGATTTTCAATGATTAATATTTATTTTTGTTCTCTAATCACCGAAATATGAAAGGCAACCTACGTACTCCACAATGAAACGTATGTTTGGATCACACGAGTTCAAGTTTCGAAGCATCGTGTTCATCGCTTCGACAGTAGAGCTATGACGAAGACATCGTCTATGTACCGCTTGTAGAAGAGAATTCCCGAGATCAAGGATCTTCTCTCTATGCGATCCAAGTAGACGATAGCCACTAGCGGTGATATCCTCAGTCCCATAGCCAAGCCTCTTCTTCTGTGAATAGAACATGCTGATGAATTGGAAGATGTTACACTTCAAAAAGGCTACTAAGAGCTGCCGTAGATTTTCCTCCATCATCCCGAATCTATGGGTGTTGTCGTAGCAGTTAATCACAGAGCTCACAGCTTCGTCAGCATCCACATTCACGTATAATGAAACCGCGTCAAAACTTGCATAACATGCGCCATCGGGTACTTCACAGCGATCCAGAACAGATATGAATTTCCAGCATTCAAGAGATGAGCAGCTACGTGGTGCAGTAGCGGCGATAGTAGTTTCATGAGGAACCAGCTGATTCTATCCGACGGACCTCCACATGAGGATATGATTGGTCTGGTCTTTACCAAGTCTTCATCGATGTCGCGTAGTCAGTATCTTCAGAAAACTTGTGTGTTTTGACCAATGCATAGTATGTTGGCACAGTGGGGAATGTCGAAAGAAATCGTTTAGCTGTACTCGCATCCATAATCTTGCTCAAGATAAGCGTAGTCGTGCATTGAAGTTCCTTTGAAACTTTCTCGAAATTTTGTAACGATGATCGTTCGTATGTAGTGGCGTCAGAAAGAGATCGTCGACCCAGACTTTCGTCTAGCGACTGTGAGAGTATAACGAAGTCTCCGCTCTTGTCGCTCACACTGTATCGGAGGTCCTTCTTCAGAAGCAAAAGCTTTTTTAGACCACGTCTCTCTTTTTCAGTGAGGTTGGATGCAAACTTTGCTGATCTCTCGTTTGCGTAGTTTTGTACCAGGTTGGAGTGATGCTAGAGCTCCAACCTGGTACAAAACAGGCACCAGGTTGGAGGCTCTAGAGCTGGTGCTGGTCTTCGTGCCGACACGAATGTTCACGGAAAATTTATCGGTGTAGCGAACGAAGACAACCTATCCAGAGCGGTCGGACTTGCATTTTCCCTCCATCGAAGGTGATGGGCGAACTTGTGGAATGCACACAGCACTGAATCTAGCACCTCCTGGCTTACAGCTGTCGATACCGCGAACGATGGCCCTAAGTTGAGCAAAGCTTCCATATCTTCATCCACTACGTCCGTTCCTATCACGCTACAACTTTCCGGCGGTGTTGAGTTAGGCGAAGTGACATGTTGGTTCCGAGCACGCACTTGTGGTTGTAAAGTTGCGATCTTTTCCTGAAGTTTCCTTCTTTCGCGGTCTCTAAGTCGAGTGCATATCATTTGATTTCTATCAGAAATCGCTTGCCATACGTTGGGATCGAGTCTTCTGCGAATGAAACTCTTCGTCATGGTAACCCCATGTATGCATTGTGACCTTCGCCGTCGACGTTCGGCAATACATGCGTCCAACAGAGTGCGCTTTAGCAAAGCGAGGTTCGTTGAAATAGATCTATTCCGTGAGTATGGATTATTAGAAACCCGCCCATTGCCCCGCCCATTTCACATTAACTCCGCTCACTCTTATAAATGGTCTAGATCAGCAGAGTGGAACTGCAGGTGATGGTCTCCACCGTCACCGGGAACGATGAACCAGGGAATGTTTGTTCCGGCTGACGGGGAACACCGCCGGCAATTCGGAAGAAGAGGTTACAACCCAGAAAAAGCCGCAAAAGTGAGCGTGGTCACCAGGATTTTTGCCAGGTTGATGCATCTTCATGAGTACATTCATTCGGTGGATGGTGGATGTGAGAGGAACGACGTCAGAAAAAGTATTGAAATCCAAAACTTGCGGTTACTCATTTGAAAAATGGTCGTAGTCTTTTCTGCGTCGGCACCAATTCATTTCATTCAGTGTGTGTGCGAAATGGCAAATGTGCAAAATAGTCAAACGAATTTTACTTCAGTCATGCGAGTTCATGAAATGAATTTTCTAGAACCATGACCGTACTGAGAAGTGGGCTGGATGTTGGGACGGGGTTTGCATCAGTACCTTGGATGGTAGTTGAGTAGCCTCACTTTCAAGAGTACAAAGTAAACACGGGTAAACCGTTCGTAAAAATTACAGAAGGCACAAAGAAAAGAGTAAATGCTTTACTATACAACCGAAAACGCAAATACAAATAAAATGTGCCCGGTATTAAGGCAACTGTGGTGATAAAGAGACACAAAAACAAAAAAAAATCAATCACAGGACAGGCGGTCTAATCCTAGCAACAACTGCTGCTACACACGGTTCCGGCCTCTCTTATACCGCAAGTTCCCGCGCTTTTGAAGGTTTCGCTCTAGGGCAACGCTGTGTGTGGTCGCGTTGACCTCCCTGAACAGATACATTGGGAAGAAAAGCACCGGTAAGTAGACATTCAATTTTACATGGCACACTTTCACTCTACATGCCTCCCCGCACCCGCAGATCTGTCCTCAGATCTGTTTTTAGAGCCATGTTCTCTATTCCTTTCACGATTTGCCTCTGACGGTTCCGGTCCTGTCGGCGCTCAACTTCTTTTCAGATGCCTCTTAGAAATCCTTCCATCTCTCAGTGGCGGTCTTCCGCTGCTCGACTGTCCTGGCACCGGTCTTCCAAGTGCCCTCATCGTTCTCGGCATCTTCAACGGCTCCAACTGAAGCCCATGGGTTTCCATTTGTCTGACCAGAGACCGTAGAATTCAAGTGCCTGCGGGGCTTCCAACCATTTTCGATGGTCTTGGACCACTCCAACTCGCAAGCAGGCCATCGAGGCCCTCCAGACTCCCATCTCTTCAGGCAGAAGGTCGTGCCACTGCTCCACGAATCCCGCATGTTCGTTCAAGTAGCCGAGTATATGGCTCCGGGCTTTCTCGTTCATTCGATTCCAGCTCCCATCGTCGTACGAGCGGGGACCATTCACCATCCATACCTGTGCACCACACGATAACCACAAGTCTATCGCTGCTGTGAATGGAATCCAAGAAAAACTATCGTCCGGTTCCTTGGGCGGCATGACGAACACGACGTTTCCGACTTCGTCGGCGAACAATATATTATTACGCTTGATTTCGTGGAATGACCGATAGTAGAACATCGTCGTTCTGGGACCCTTTAGGCAGAACGTCAGCCTCCTCAAAACCTCTGGAACCAAGATGACAACTCTCGAGTGCTCGTTGGCGGACATGATTTTCTGTGATACGTCGGACCACTCCATCGTTCTTGAAAGGTGCCAGCCATACTGTATGATGCGGTTCGTATCCCAGGGCCACCCGGACAGCGTCGTATGATTGAAACGTGCCTCCTGCGGCACGAGACCACTCATAATGGCCACATGCGAGCATCGACTACGGAAGAACGAGTAAGCGACTGCTACTGCCTTGGGGTGTAGAGCCAGATAACTGCTATCGGCTATCCTCTGAGCTTTGCACATGATCGAACCGGGACCCCACCAGATTGCGAGTACCCTTGCTGCGTCCAGCACACACTGCACTCTTTCGGCCGAAGCTGGAGGTGGAACAGATGGTATGAGATCACTGACTGTAGTCTTCTGGCTACAGACATCGCGACAAATCGAATCCGGGTCTTCCATCCACACTCGGAAAGCTCTGACCATCGCATTTAAATCTCACATGCAAGAAGTGCATCGTACTGTCGACGTCATAGTCGTTCTCCAGCCTGAAAGAAGCATTTCTGAGAAGTGATACGTTTGCGCATGTAATTCTTTGCACTCTGCCTCTATTTCTCTGCACTCTTTTCCTTTTTGTTTGAGTTTTCACGGCTTTATCCTCAATTTCTTCAGGACATCGCATTATTAACACGCTGACGACAACGGCGCGTTTTTACTTTTTGGCAACGTGAGACACGCGCGCTTTCTTGAACGCCAGAAACGCTGTACGCATACAAGCCGTCCCACGAAGCGCTTTTTTGGAGATTGGATCGAAAAAACCTGGTTTAGAGAGCAATTGTGAGGTAAGTCAATTATTTACTATGGAAAAATCTGGGCTGGCCAACTCTCTTTGCACCAGGGCCAGGAATTTGTCTGTAACCAATTTTTTCATAAAAAACGCAAATCGTGCTTTCTATAGGATTCAGAATCCTACCTTATATTTTTTTCATTTGTTGTGATTGTCTATATTTGTTGGCAAAGAGTTAAACAGCAAACCAGTCCAAAGTTGAGGAGCAAACCAATTCAAGCTTATAGTGCTCTTTCCACAGGAAATCTTTGCTAAACTAGTGTGTACTAAATTATTCCATGGACCACGTGTTGTACGAGTATACTAAGGACTGGCCTATAGAATGAATAGGAGAAACTAAACAAAAAATCATGCACTAGGGAAAGATATGAATTTGTTGATCGTGATTCGTATACAATTCGCGCGGTCCCACGTGGCCCACAATGCGCGCATTAAATGTGTATCACGCTGTCGTCAATGTGTTAAATCGAGCTGAACTCTTAATGGCTCTTCATTCCCATCTAACATGGTGACTAAGGCCGAATTTTCACTACATTCCAGCACTCGATACGGCCCATTCCACTCACAAACTAACTTCGGATGCCTGGAATTAGCACGTTCCCTCGGCATTTTTACGAAAACTCTGTCTCCAATCTTAGGAGTGTAATGCTTATCACTACCTTTTGTGCGATCATAGTATCTCTTCATGACCTCTCTATACTTCGCAGCATGTTCTTGTACTTCTTCTCTTATAAGCTGCATGCCTCGCACTAGCTCTTCTTTATATTCATCGAGGTCAATCCTACTTAACTTAAGTTTAGATTGTGGTATTGTGACGGATGGAATTGTGGGGTCGAACCCATGCAACAAAAGAAAGGGCTCTCACCCGTTGCCGATTGGGCGGGGTTACATTATATGCGTACAGGGGAGGGGGGCAAAAAAGTCACTTTGACCGAGTCACATATCAGCAAAGTTTTCGCAGCCCAGACAGAGGACGTGGATACGAGTACCAGGGCGGAAGATACCCAAGATGTTCCTCTATAAGCAGGAGCTGGCTCTCGCCCATCACCTTCATGTACACCAAAATATGAAGTCATCTCCAGTCGCAGCCTGACTGGAGAAGACCTTTGGAATTCATGTCACCTCCAAACAGCTGCGAAACTTCTAGTATGGAGTAGCTACCTGGAGACCAGTACTCTCGATCTGGAAGACCTCCAACATCGAGCAGCTCCGACAACGTCGCTACGGTCTAGGACACCATCTTCACCTTACAGGGGGGAGCCAAAAGAAAAGTCACTTTTTCTTCTCGACATTTAAAGATAAATAAGTTACACTTTATTAAACTCTGATTGTATTTACCACCACCAAATTCAACAACACATTGTACACGATCACGAAACTCCTCCACAGCCTTCTGGACGAACGCCATCGAGAGATTCTGCCACGCGACTGTGATGCGGTGCCTGAGTTCAGCGAGATCGTTGATTTCTCCGCCACTGTAGACCACCCTGTTGAGCTCCGCCCAAACCGGTAATCGAGGGGGTTGAGGTCAGGTGACACACTTGGATATTCCGTCTTCTTTAGGTACTCAACTCCCCTTCGCTTCCAAGTAGGAGAGTTCTTCGGGCTCCATGTGCTGGCG
>MU911993.1:100014-121323 GCA_036418165.1 Cooperia oncophora
TACCCCAGATGTTCCTAACCAGGAGCTGGCTCTTGCCCATCACCTCCATGTAACACCAAAATATGAAGTCATCTCCAGTCGCAACCTGACTGGAGAAGACCTTTGGAATTCATGTCACCTCCAAACAGCTGCGAAACTTCTAGTATGGAGTCACCCATGGATAGCTACCTGGAGACCAGTACTCTCGATCTGGAAGACCTCCACATCGAGCAGCTCCGACAACGTCGCTACGGTCTAGGACACCATCTTCACCTTACAGAGGGAGCCAAAAGAAAAGTCACTTTTCTTCTCGACATTTAAAGATAAATAACTTACACTTTATTAAACTCTGATTGTATTTACCACCACCAAATTCAACAACACATTGTACACGATCACGAAACTCCTCCACAGCCTTCTGGACGAACGCCATCGAGAGATTCTGCCACGCGACCGTGATTCGGTGCCTGAGTTCAGCGAGATCGTTGATTTCTCCGCCACTGTAGACCACCCTGTTGAGCTCCGCCCAAACCGGTAATCGAGGGGGTTGAGGTCAGGTGACACACTTGGATATTCCGTCTTCTTTAGGTACTCAACTCCCTTCGCTTCCAAGTAGGAGAGTTCTTCGGGCTCCATGTGCTGGCGCCCAGTCCTGTTGCAGTACGAAGTTTCCGCGACGGTACAGGCGACGGCATGAGGGCAGGATATCCTCCTCGAGCTGCTTGATGTAGCAGTCAGCGTCTATCTTCAGTCCAGGTTCCACGAAGAGGATATCGGTCTTGCCATTCCATGAAATCCCTGCCCATACCATCAGCCCGCGCCGGTTGGTCGACTTTGGTGACTGCAGCGTCGGGGCGGAGCTCCTTCTTCTTCAGGGTGGTCCACAAGCGGGTGTTGTTGCTGTCCCGTGCAGGAGAAATCATGAGAGTTTTTCGTCGCTGAACACAATCTTCTTCACGAACTCCTCCTTCAGATTCGGCAGTAGATTGCGGCAGCACTCCAGGCGTTGCTTTCGCTGATCGTCGTTGAGGCTGTGACCTAGAAGGGGTGATTAAAAGGGAATGGAATCCTGACAACCGACCTTGGAAACCGATTTGAATCCCTGGTTCTTCAAAATCCGGCGAACAGACGTGCGGGGGATGTTGGTGTGATCAACGAGCATAGCCACTGTCATGGTCGGCTCCTGGGCGATTATGTCCTGGACCATTGCGACGTTGTCGGGGGCGCTCGATGTCTGAGGTCTTCCAGATCCATGGTTCCGGACTCCAGGTAGCTGACCATGCGTGACTCGGTACAGGAAGTTTCGCAGCTGTCTGAGGGCGACTCGAATTCCATAGGCCTTCTCCAGCTCAGCTGCGATGGCGGATGGCCTCATATTTTGGTACACATAAAGGTGATGAGCGAGTGCTTGCTTCTGCTTATCAAGAAACATCTTATCTATGTCCTGCCCTGGTACTCGTGCCCATGCCCTTTCTCTGGGCTCCGTATTCTTTACTAGTATGTGCCTCGAGCAAAGTGACTTTTCTTTGGCTCCCCCTGTACGGTGAAGATGGTGTCCTAGACCGTAGCGACGTTGTCGGAGCTGCTCGATGTTGGAGGTCTTCCAGATCGAGAGTACTGGTCTCCAGGTAGCTATCCATGGGTGACTCCATACTAGAAGTTTCGCAGCTGTTTGGAGGTGACATGAATTCCAAAGGTCTTCTCCAGTCAGGCTGCGACTGGAGATGACTTCATATTTTGGTGTACATGAAGGTGATGGGCGAGAGCCAGCTCCTGCTTATAGAGGAACATCTTGGGTATCTTCCGCCCTGGTACTCGTATCCACGTCCTCTGTCTGGGCTGCGAAAACTTTGCTGATATGTGACTCGGTCAAAGTGACTTTTTTACGTACATGAAGGTGATGGGCGAGAGCCAGCTCCTGCTTATAGAGGAACATCTTGGGTATCTTCCGCCCTGGTACTCGTATCCACGTCCTCTGTCTGGGCTGCGAAAACTTTGCTGATATGTGACTCGGTCAAAGTGACTTTTTTGCCCCCCCCCCTGTATACCGCGTTGGCGCGTAGTATACGCTGTATTGTTCCTATAGCTCGCTCGGCCATACCGTTCTCACGTGAGTTGTAACCTTTTGTCACGGTATGTGTTATCCCCGAAATCTTTGCAAGCTCTTCCACGACATTATTCAAGAACTCTGACCCTTGGTCTGTGTGCAGCTGCTTCGGCCACCGACCACCCTCACAAATCCACCTTTGAAAAATGACGTGAGCTATTGTGTTAGCGGCCTTATCCTTTATGGCGTACGCTCCCAACCACTTGCTAAAGTGGTCTACCAACAGCAGGACGTACAAATATCCATTAGTACATTACATTTGTGATAACATTCGGAACGCGTACTGCGGCGTTAAACAGCAGTTATCATAACAAAACAGCTTCAAAAATATCCATTAGCACTTAAGCCCATTTCAAGCACGTCAGCACATACACACTCGAATGGTTTGCCTACTAGAAAGGGCTTCAAGGCTGGAGTATTACTCGCTCTGGGGTTGGACAGCAAACACTTTGCGCACCCTTTTACCCAGGTAGTAATGTCTTTCTCCATTGTTGGCCAGAATACTCGCTTCTTCAAGGGTTCTAAAAATTTTCCTAGCCGAAAAATGACCAGCTAAACATCCCTCATGTGCCTCCTCGAACACTTCCTTACGCTTCGACGTTGGCACCACATGAACAGTACTACCGTCCTCCTGAATGAGTTTGAGCTCTCCGTCTTCCAAGACAAAGTCTGCTATTTTGAGTTTCTTTCCGTATCCGGGCAGCCTTACTTCTCTTTCCATTTCGTTGCCTTCCAGATACCGCAATATATTGCCGAAATCTTTGTCACTCTCGAGCTCCTTACGCCATTCGGAGATGGTTTCATCCTCTATTACGCAAACGATCTTGTCCTCGCCAGGATTCCTCAGTTCTTCCGTCGCTCCGTCTATCGGTATGCCTCTTGATAAAGCGTCGGCATTCGCTTTACCTTTGTCATATTCGATGCTTATCTTGTACTCTTGAACTTCCAAAGCCCATCTCAATACTCATGTTCCTACGGAATAAAGCTCAACGGCAGGTGATCAGTTCTCACTACTACCTGCATTCCGTATATAAAATAGAAACTTCCGAAGAGCGAAGACCATTGCGAGGGCTTCTAGGTCTGTGATATGGTAATTTTGTTCTGCACGTGACAATTTCTTTGAGGCGAAGAAGATCGGATGTAAAAACTTGTCTTGGCCTTCTTGAGACAGTACTGCCCCTATACCTTGGTAAGAAGCATCAGTGTATATGATACGGACGCTCTCCCCTCTGAGCTGCCTCCACATCTGGCTGTGCCAACACAGGCGCCTTTATCAGGCAGTCCTTCAAGTGGCGAAAGGCGTCTTCATGTTCATTCTTCCCACGTCCACGTTACCTTTTTACTTGTCAGTTCAAATAAGGGACGGGCAATTTTGGAAAATCCGAGAATAAACTTCCTATAATAACTGCACATTCCTAGGAAAGTCCGAATTTCCGGTAATCCTGTAGGCCTAGGATAGTTCTGAATCTTTTCTACCTTTGCAGGGTCCACTCTCACTCCGTCTCCTGTGTCCTAGACCGTAGCGACGTTGTCGGAGCTGCTCGATGTTGGAGGTCTTCCAGATCGAGAGTACTGGTCTCCAGGTAGCTATCCATGGGTGACTCCATACTAGAAGTTTCGCAGCTGTTTGGAGGTGACATGAATTCCAAAGGTCTTCTCCAGTCAGGCTGCGACTGGAGATGACTTCATATTTTGGTGTACATGAAGGTGATGGGCGAGAGCCAGCTCCTGCTTATAGAGGAACATCTTGGGTATCTTCCGCCCTGGTACTCGTATCCACGTCCTCTGTCTGGGCTGCGAAAACTTTGCTGATATGTGACTCGGTCAAAGTGACTTTTTTTGCCCCCCCCCCCTGTATACCGCGTTGGCGCGTAGTATACGCTGTATTGTTCCTATAGCTCGCTCGGCCATACCCTTCTCACGTGAGTTTTTTTTTGGAGATTGGATCGAAAAACCTGGTTTAGAGAGCAATTGTGAGGTAAGTCAATTATTTACTATGGAAAAATCTGGGCTGGCCAACTCTCTTTGCACCAGGGCCAGGAATTTGTCTGTAACCAATTTTTTCATAAAAAACGCAAATCGTGCTTTCTATAGGATTCAGAATCCTACCTTATATTTTTTTCATTTGTTGTGATTGTCTATATTTGTTGGCAAAGAGTTAAACAGCAAACCAGTCCAAAGTTGAAAGCAAACCAATTCAAGCTCAGCGCTTCTAATACCATTTTCAAAACCTCCAGATGCCGTTCTTTGTTTTCAGTTGCTATGAGGATGTCATCTATATATACAAACACTTCCTTGTCCCGCAGAACACCGAGCACCTTATCCATCAGCCTTTGAAAACGAGAAGGCGATGTGCATAGACCAAACGGCAGTACTTTGAACTGGAATAGTCCTTCTGACGTGGTGAAAGCACTCTTTCTCTTGGCATCGTCCGATAGTGGGATCTGCCAGTATCCCGATGCCATGTCTAAAGTACTGAAACAGCACCTTCCTTTCAAACTTTGAAGAATGACGTCAATTTTCGGGAGCGGATAGGCATCTTGCTTCGTATGTTTGTTTAGTTCTCTATAATCGATGCATAATCTCATGGATCCGTCTTTTTCTTGACAAGAACCACCGGCGATGCCCAGTCCGACTCTGACTCCTCTATAATACCGCGATCCAGTAGTTCTCTAATCATTCCTTTGAACTCGGCACGAGCTCCTATGGGTACGGGCCTAGTCTTCTGTCGAATGGGAGCTGTATTGCCTGTATCGACTTCATGGACTACTAAGTTCTTTGCGCTAATTCACGATCCTCAACCGCGAACACATCGTTGTACTCATCAATCAGCTTCCACAGCTCAGGCTCATCAGATGCTCCAATCTCTCTGTTGCTTCTCAGGTACTCGTTGAGCACTTGTTTCCTCTCCTCAGCTTGCAGTGTCGGTTTCCCTAACACCAGCATATCTGTTGGCACTTCTGTCGCAATTACTTTGGAATACTCGACCTCGTTTTCCTCCCAGGCACCTACTTCTTGACTTACTTTCAGTACTAGGGGCTCTGTCCACACCGGGATTTTTGCCACGCCTACTTCGTCTACAACGCACAGCCCGAACGAATCCACTTGCAGCTAGAATGGAATACGCGTTCTGTATCCCGTGCCCCACCTTTTATTGTTACCCATTTGAGTTCACCTGGGGCTACATAGGCTCTCCTACACACCGTGGCTTTATCTACGCCCCGCACTACGTTTGCCTTCTCTTGCCGATCTTCTCCGTTCGGCAACCGAACTAGCGTATAGTTCAAGGCTTGTAAGGCGTTTGTCCCCAAGACAAGCAGATGGCCCTTTTCTACTGATACGTGCATCTGAAGAATTATCTCTCCTTCGCTGCCTTCCTTTAAAGGGACCTCGACTATTTTCCTAAATTTCATCGGGTTTCCAGATGCATCCAGAATCTTTTTATTCTGGTCGACAGGATATTCCCTCAATCGACGACCTTTACTCTCAATTTGTTGCAATACTTTAAGTGGAAGTATCGAAATTTCAGAACCGGTGTCGAGCAGCGCAGGCCAAACTTTTCCAAAGATGGTCACTTTGGTGGTGGACTTCTCCCCAAATGGTGATACCACCCCTGATTGCTGTCCGGTCATGTCCTTGGTGCACCGAGCGGTACTTGTTTCCACGTCAGTAGCTTTACTTCCAACGTCGTTTCCCTTTTTGCAGTCTCTGGCCATATGTCCTCTGCCCTTACAGTTGAAGCATTGTATCTGGCCCTTTATAGGTCTGACACGAGACTCGGATTGATCCGTGGGCCCCGTCACCTTCTCCCGCATGTCACTGTTCGCTTCCCTACGGTCAGTCTTGCGCAGGGCTGCTCCATCACTGCCACTTCGAAACGACCGCGAATACTTAATATTACGCCGTTTGGTTTCCGTTTCTTGCTCGTGCTGATCCTTGGTACACTCCACCATCAGCTTTCTTCTTTCTACTCGCAAAACCGCTTCTTTCAAATTGTTGTACGCATCTTTACCACTTGTCTCCATGGCTTCCAGAAAATACACTGACTCTGGCCAATGAACGACCTGCTCGTATAGCTGCTGAGCTCTTGCCGTCATTAGCGCTCCCTCATCTAGTTCGGGGTATGCTATCGCTGACAGCCTTTCTAACTGAACGCAGTATTCTGCTACAGACTGCTCGTCGCTTTTTCTCGACCTTCTCAGTTTTCCTAGCGCGACAACCCTGCTAGTCTGTGCCTGTAGGCCTCCGCTAATACCGCTACCAATCCCTCAAAAGGTCCTTGCTTTACTATTTTGGGTAACGCCTCATATCTTACTTTTGCTTGACCACTCAGTTTTGATTTCAGCAAAGTTTTTAACTCTTCGTCAGACCAGTTCTGAGTTCGAATGTTCGAACTTCTGGCAGCGCAACATATTTTAAATACGCTCCTAACTGGTTCTCTACGAGTGAGCTAGACTCCTGGCTGCTACGTCGGCTCAACGCCTCACTACGACGGCTCAACGCCTCACTCACGCAGCTTTCATTCTCACTCACTTCGCCCTCACTCAGCAAAGTTAAGGACTCACCGGGCCTCCTCGGCGTCTTCCCTGAGAATCGCCTGTATTCGCTCGCAGTCAATCTTCTCGATCTTGGCTGCTTGTCTCGCCCAGCCTGAAAATTAAGTTGACTTGAGCTGATTTCCTGCTCAGTCTTCAATGCGTCTACGTCAACGCTAGACGCCTTTTTGTGGGCCTTACCTGGTAGCCGTCCTTTGTGCCGCCTTTATTGGGCTCGTTCTTCTGCGACCTTATCAGGTCCAGTTCCCTTCGTGCCATCTCCAGTTGCCGCTGCAACAATACTACTTCTTTCTAGTAGCTCTATCAGTCTCTTTTTTAAGCTGCGTGCAATTCTCTAGCGCATCGTCACTCGCCTTATGGCTGCCTCTACCGCTAGCTCCTCAACTGCTTCCACTAGTTCTAGCTGGGTAGTACAACCTAAGGATGTCATCAGTTTCTTAAAACCGACCCTCTCCCTTTCATTTTCTGCACACATCTGCTTTAGGTCTCTAAGTTCCTGCTCTACCTCATTAACAGCCGATCTCATGACCCTTTCACAGCTGTCTCTTTTCGTGTCTCCTATTCGCCAACACTTCGCTATTTCAGCGCCAACCAATACTTCTACATTTTTTAGGCTCTTCAAAGCATGATCACAAACCTTTAGCTCGTTCAGCTCTTCTCGGTGGTCCACATCCACGTCATCGACGGCCATGGGCACGTCATTCGACTCCTCTCGTGGATCCAAGTCCACTTCGTCAACAGCCGAGGGCACGTCTGCCATATTTCCGCCCTTCTCTCGAGGCACTCTCTGCAATATGCGCGTCCAATCCTTCGGCCTTCTTTATGTGACGAAATCATAGACGGAGCTGAACTTTAACACGTCGTGTGGTGCCAAGTTCCCCGAGGTTGACAGTCCTGCACTGATGCCAAAAAAATTTGGGCAGCGTTGACCCTTAGGCAAGTGCAGCACTATCAATCCCAGTCGACGGAACCGGGCACCACACTGGTCTCAACAGGATGGACTTTCGTTGGAAAGCCCTCACCTGCTAGCAGTGCGTTAAATTAGCGACCACTCGAGGCAATGCCAAGGGATCGCTAACGGCAGCAAAAGTAACTGATGGGACGACCGAAAAAAGGTAAGTTCAAGCGCCTCGCCTTTTTTCACTTCTGAGTCACGAACGTCGGCTTGGCCCCCGAGTTGAGTACCCTCACTTTTAGGAGTACAAAGTAAACACGGGTGAACCGTTCGTAAAAATTACAGAAGGCACAAAGAAAAGAGTAAATGCTTTACTATACAACCGAAAAAGCAAATACAAAAAATGTGCCCAGTATTAAGGGTAAGGGGGATTAAGAGACACAAAAAAAATCATTCACAGACGGGCGGCCCAATCCTAGCAACAACTGTCTGCTACACACGATTCCGGGGCGCGCTGTGTGTGGTCCGTTGACCTCCCTGAACAGATACATTGGAAAAAAAACGTCGGTAAGTAGACATTCAATTTTACATGGCACACTTTCACTCTACATGGTCTAGTTAATCAACTGCCCGATTAAGGGGTGTCCGGATTGATTTGAAAAGTGCGCGATTACATATGTAAGGTGTACGATTTGGTTCGAAAAGTGTTTGGTCTGGTTTGAAAAGCGTCCGATCTGGTTGGAAAAGTTCCCATTTAAAATGAAAATGATGTAAATCACTTTTTGTGACAACAGTGGCAGATTTAGGAAGAAGTATATTTGCGTTCTCATTTTCACTTCTGTCAATCATAGCTGAACTCAAAAGACATCTTTGACGTTGTGGAAATCCCGAACCGAAAACTCCATACCTCCTGTATCATCAAAACAAAGCAGTCGGAAACCAATCGGCTAGAGAGCCCACTCTTTCGCATTAAAGAAGTATCACCTCTACAGGATTGTTTGATCATACAAGAGACGATGCAGTCTTAGTCAAAGTAATGTAAAAGGGGTCCACAACTTTGCCATAGTATTACAAGCACTGCACCATTCGCGAACTTGGGGCATCCGCTGCTCCAGTGTTGTATGAAACAGCGCTTATTATTCTCTTCACTCATTGGTCAAGTACGACCGCTTCGATGTGCACTAGGCAGCGTTCAGACTTCGCGACGGCAGCGCTTCGGTCGCGCGTTCGACGCGATCGATGCAGTCGAAAGCATGCGCATCGATCGTCGAATCGCGCGACCGAAGCGCTGCCGTTGCGAAGTCTGAACGCTGCCATACGAAACGATTATGTACAGTCTCTCAGTACTCCTGACGATTGAGAGGTCGAATCATGAAAACAAATCGTGAACCATAGCGAGATTGTCAAAACAGCAGTTGATGGGCTGCTGTCTTTCACCATATGACCCCACAGTATTCAGAAACATGCACAAAGGATGACTAGGCCGAAAAGTTACGCAGCTGCTTCGGATTCGCAAACACTGCAGACCTTCTATGGCTTCATTTCCTCAAGACTGTCTAGGCAGTAAAGGGTCGCTTGCCACTACCTAAGTTAGGAATGTTTTGCTTCCTCACTCTTTGCTACGTAAATGTTGATGCGCGCTGTGAGCTGTCTTTTTCGCCGTCCCCGGTTTGCATGATTTTACCCTTTATCCTTCTACTGTATATAGTTTTAATGATTCTTGCAGCTTGCTCTGGAAGAGTCACAACGAGAAGCGGAACGTATGGCGAAAATGGAGCCAAAAACAGTTAATAGCGGTCAGCTTACCCAAAGTGCATTGGACGATTTGTTATCTCTTGGAGTGGGAGAGGTAATTTTGTAAAATATTGTTGAGCCTGAGCTTGTTGCCTAAACAGAGCTAGCATTTGTGAACCAGCGAGACCGCCAAGAGTCACCCGCCGGCTGGAACCTAGGTCACCGCATAGCGGTTTAAACATGTTTTAGCATGCGCCCGCCTACTTCCACTGGGCACAGCGTGACTACCGTCTCGCCTAGTTTTCTCTTATCGCTCTCTTTTATTGAGCAACTACGATTTATCTCATATTCTCGCCTAGTTTTCTCTTATCGCTCTTTTTATTGAATAACTACCTAACTATTGATTTATCTCATGAGTATTCCAGAACCCACCTTTTACGTGTGGTTCCTGCATTTTGTAGTGTTTGTTGGTTGCATGAAAACGGGGTGCCTCATCTATCAGTAAAATGATTCAAGAAAAGCAGTACGTCAATGGCAAAGTGCATGTTGAACATGTACCAACGCTTTGAATGCGTGCCGCCATGACATCTGACACCCCCTTTTCATGACTGAGGAACACATGTGATTTACTAGATTCTTTTTGAAGCTGCGCCTCCTAATTCCTCTGCTGTGATTACAGTGCGCAAGTATTGCCTCATTGATGATATTTGACTTCTGATGAGTCGTATAGCCTTCTCTGAAAGTAATTCAATTACTTGATTATTTGAATAAGTTCTAAAGAACAACGTATGACTCTGGGAGGTTAATCATGCCATATGTGAAGAGATGTACTCCGATATGCGCTAACTAATAAGGTAAACTAAAATCTACTCTCAAAATTACATCGAAACAAGCGAGCCTCTGAACGGAGCTATGCAAGTTTCTTTTCGGGGTTTTTTTTTATAGACACGTTTGGTGCCAGAATGATAAGTTTGCTAAGTATTCACTGCCGAACGTTCGCCGCGTTGAGTCCCTCGTTACGCTGACCAGAGAACGTCAACAGGTCAGTCCGACCACTCCCATCAAAATGCACACCGCTGCACGCGCATAGAGACACTGAGTACAGAACGCAGCTCATGAAATCAGCCGAAGGATTCTCTGCATAGGGTTTCGGCGATCTCTCCCCATCAGACCTTTACACACAGCTTAGTTTAGCAGCGCGTCAAACACGTCAGCGAAGTTAGCATTTGTGGCAGCATGACCTAGTGGTTAGAAAGCTAGTTTTAAATGATTCATATCAGTACATGGGATCGCCTCGCATTTCTTCCTTAGTTTTTTTTGCTATTCGCCATTATTGGCAGTTATCACCGTGGTCACTCCATTGTTGCTCGAACGTATTTTGCTTTTCAATAATTTGAAAAGTGTGAATATCACCCTCTTTATATAACCAGTCGCTTCGCCGGCTGACGCCGGCGCGCCTCCCTCTGCTATGCGGCACGTCTTCGCCGGGCAGGCACGGCTATGCCGCGCTCACGAGCGACGGTAAACGGCGAAATCGCACTTCAGCATCCGGCCTTTGTGAGCGGCGGTCGCGGCGCGGTTTCGGCACTAGGGCATCATGGTCACTATCGTCACCAGCGAGTAACATCTTAAGTTGACTACTATGAACTCAACATGGGAATATCACCACACTATACTCACAAAAGCTGTTGATGATGTGGCGTTTCGCACAAAATTTCCGTTGAATTACAAAATTTCCGTTGAATTATAGGTAAAGTCCTGTAAGGAGGAACAAACGCCTTCTCATCATGTTTAGGCACCTCGCCCATCAAAGTGGGGACATTTCCTCTAAAGTCTACCTGCTTCCTTAACTTTAAGCAATTCTGCGCTCGAAATGGCTTCTTCAAGAGCAGCAGTTGGAAACAGCTTCTGTACACTTCATCATTGTCGCAGCAATTCAAGCAATTTGGCACGTTCATTTTGCGGGTCCTGCAGTTACATGCCACGTTAGAGTGTAACATTTTGTCGGTGATATATACAGTGCGCCTTCAGCAATGCGAAGCATGGGGCACATTTATAAGCAACGCTTCTGACAAAGTACTCTAGCTGGGGAAACGGTTGCAGGTGTACTCTTTGATTTATGCCTTCAACTTTCAACGGGTTGGTTCAGATAATTCCCGGTTGACTCACAAGGGAGGTCGTTCAGGGCGTGGTGCGCTTTTCGAAAACGGTTTTCTGCATATTGTAGGGGCTCATGCAAGGACCTGAAAAGTGCTTCATTTTCGCTGCGCGCTTCCAGGAAAGGTAAAAAACGAGTGAAAAGAAATCTTTGGAATCTGCTTCGTTCTGGGCCTCTATACGGCGTAGGTCACTTGCAACTTTGACCAGTTGCTGAGTGGGGGGTCCTTATAAAGGGGCTATTTGAATCGAAGCGAAAAATCGCCGCAAGTGAGCTTCCAACTTGGGTCATGTGCTCAAGGGTGAACGGCTTCTTGCAATGGTTTCATCAACGATAAGAGCGCTAGCAGAGTCGAGCATCGGATGGCCTAGCGGATAGAGTGGAGGTTTCGCAATCGGACAGTGAGGGTGGGGTTGATGGTTCGGCTCCCCTTGCGTCGCGGCTTTTTGCATTTTTCAGATTTCGCTGTTCTCGCTTCCATTAGTGTCTGCGCATGAATATAACTCGGATATTTGCCATTTATGGGCACATTCTGAGTAGCTGTACCTCATGAGTCAGTGCTATTCAACTATTTCGATTTTCACGCACCATTGAACAAGATTGTTGCTGGACGTTGATCCTCATAGGCTATACAGTGGATCTGATTGCGAATATAGTAACTTGTGTGGTGTCAATTATAGCCAATTTGGGGTCACATCTGCTTTCCACTGGATTTGTTATCTATACCTATACAGGGGACGTTCAGCGCTATTCTGTCGCCAAATTGCGTGGACGCCAAGAATAGGTGTTATATTTGTGATCAGGGCCACTGATTACCACTAAAAACGAATTTTCAGTCAAAACAATTGACCTTCTTGGGTTTGCTTATTGGGTTGTCCGGGGTCCGTAGCGTCAACGATACGCATCGCTGTTACGAAGATGTGAGACTCCGCTCACACTGCCGACCAAATGGTCACCTACAACCCGAAAAAGTCAAAAAAATTTTTTCGCTCAAAACTTGCTCCTAGGGGTAATCGACAGTCCTGATCACGATTCTAGACTTTATTTTCGGTTCCAGTGCCATCTGGCACCGGCATAGCGCCGAAGAGCTGAGTCTGTGCATACAACGAATTCGAACGAAAAAGCAGTTTTGCTCCATAAAAGTAGGATTGTTCAGTTTATCGTGAATGTTTTTGTTAGGACCAATTATTTAGACAAACATGGATCCAAAAAATGAAAAATTGTAGAAAAGCAAAATTTTGTCCTCGGTGGGATCCGAACCATCGACCTATTTTTTACGTTTTTTTTATTCGTAGAAGCGCGCAGCGAAAATGAACCTCAGTTTTCTGGTCCTCGTATGTGCCCCTACAATATGCACAAGACCATTTTGAAAAAGCTCACCACGCCCTGAACGACCTCCCTTGTCAGTGGAGCCGTTCTGGTGAAGCATTTTGGCCAGCTTTTGGATTTGACCCCATCAAGTTGGTTGAGTATGGCGAGACTTTCTACATTCCTTACAGTGATTGACATCTGAAAAGTGATTACACACACTGGAGATCAAAAGGGTTCACTTCGCTCTTGAATGGGTGATTTTTCTAATTAAGTGTACATTATAATAGCCAACATTGTGCAAGTCATTCAAAGCATTTCGAATTGAAACATCTAATTGCTTCCTCTAAAATTCGTCAGGTGCGCGCCTGATTTTCGATTGTGCAAAATACGAGCGCTTTCATTCGATTGTGCACGAGCGCTTTCATACTTCGTGGTTATGCGATCGTATGAGCGCGCGCTTCGTCTTCAGGGTAATCGTGCCGGGACCGCGCGCCGGATGCTCAAGTGCGATTTTGCCGTTTACCTTACGTCCGCGCTCACCTTCCTCTACTGTTTGTATACGGAATTGATACCCTGGCTTTTCTTTTGTTTGAGAATGACCTACGCCCCGTTACTACTAACATCATACCTGCTATTTCCAGCGCTATCATTGTGCATGGCATTGTATTATTGGTGAAGTGCAGAGAGGGGAGAAAAGCCAGGTATAAGTAGTGCATTTAAATGCATGAAAGCAGGTAGGGAGACGAAGCCACGCCCTCCCGGCAAGGCCGGGCCGTATCACAGAGGAGGCGCGGCGTCAGCTGGCGAACCGACTGGTATCAAATACACCTAAGACAAACCGATGGTTAAGTTTATGTCGATTGATGCTCAGTAAAAATAAGCACTTCGTGCTTGACAGCACGCTGTGGGCGGGTCTCAACAGGCCACAGACACACTCACCCTTCGCTATATGCTTCTTTTCTCAACAACTTTTTCTGATTCCGAAGTCACTCAGGTCCGAATTATAAAATTTCGTAGCAAGCACTGCCCATCTCGAGTACGGCCCGCCCATATTGGGGATGTATCTCCCATTTCAGTTCACTTGTGCGCGATACACATGCTGCTCTGCAAGCAATTCGTGAATTTTTGACTTTTGCTCCGCCCACCTCGACACTGGTCCGCCCACAATGGGCGCCTCTCTCTGGCTTCACGAACTCTGCACGTCTTTGCTCACCTTTTTCCGGTGTCTGGTGGGCTTCGGAATCGTTTTACCAATTTTTAACATCAGCTGCGCCCACAACGGGTGTGTCTCGCACTTCTCAACCGATGAGCCATCGCTGTGATTGTCCAGTTTTGACTGTATCTTGCAGTTCTCAACGGGTGACCCTTCGCGACCATAATCCGCTTTTTTTGCGGCATCTGTAGTGCTTCGGGACTAAGCTGCGATCACCCACTTTATATAATTTGCTTCGTCTGTTTGTTTGTTTGTTTGTTTGTTTGTTTGTTTGTCTGTCCGGAAATTCGGTTCTACCAGAAGAACAACTTGGAGAGGTGGGGTCAAGGTCGGGATGGGTAGGGCATGTGACAAGATGTAAAGAGCAACCGTAACCCATGGTAAGCCCCGCCCACAGTGGGCGGGGCATGCGCTTGAAAGCTAGCGTCTCACTGAAAAAAAGTTCATAATTCGGCTCCAGAGCAGTCCCGAGATGGGGGAAAAGTGGATTAAGGTTGGCAAAGGGTTGACCCATCAAATGGAGGAGACACACCGAAATGGGCGGGCGTACTAGAAATGGGCGGTGCTTCCGGTGTCACTGAAAAAATTCATAATTCAGCTACAGAGCAGCCCGAGATGGGAAAAAGTGGGACAGGGTTAGCAAGGGGTTGACCCATCAAATGGAGGAGGCACATTCGAAATGGGCGGGGCGTACTCGAGATGGGCGGTGCTTCCCACAAATGTCGGTAACTCGGTCCCCGAGAGAGTTTAGAGATTGCAAAAAAGTCCATGGCGAAGACAAACATCTGGGGAGAGTCCGTCATATCTGCGGTGTGTTGTGACCCCCCTGCAGAGGGAGGGGATGATGGGAGGTATTAGTTTGGAAAAAAAATCGTAGTTTGGTCCCAGAGCACTACAGACGACGCGAAAAAGTGGATTATGGTCCCAAGTGGTCCCCGTTGAGAAGTGCAAGATACACCGTTGTGGGTGGGTGGAGCCTGACTAAAAAACTCATAAAACTCTTTCAGAGCACTCCAGACACCGGGAAAAAGTCGATTAATGTCAGTGATGGGTCACCGGTTGAGAAGTGCGAGGCACATCCGTTGTGGGTGTGTGCATGGTGTGAGCGGGACTAGACTAAAAAATTCGTAAAACGCTTCCAGAGCACTCAGCACTCCAGACATCGGAAAAGTGGATTAAAGGTCAGCGGTGGGTCACCTGTTGACAAGCACGAGGCATTCCCGTTCTTAGCGGAGCGTGAGGAGAACTGGGCGGGGCCAAAGAAGAAAGACTTTGAAACGTTCCCGGAGCAGTCCAGACACCAGTAAAGGCGGTGTGCAAGTCCTCGGCCATTGAAGTGAGATAGACACGCCCATTGTGGGCGAAGCAGGTGTCGAGGTGGGAGGGGCAAAAGTCAAAAATTCACGAGTTGCTTGCAGAGCAGCATATGCACCGGGGACATGTGGACTGAAGGTCACAAGGGGTTAGTGGATGAAATGGGGCAACATCCTCAAAATGGGCGGGACGTGGTGGTGGGGCGTGCTTGCTACGAGAGTGACTTCAGGGATTGCAAAAAGTCGTTGGAGAAAAGAAACATACAGCGAAGGTTGAGTGCGTCTGTGGTGTATAGAGACCCGTCCACAGTGGGCTGTGCGTGCAAGCACGAGCTGCCTACTTTTACTGAGCTTCAGTGCATCGGCAGCCATGCACTTAACCACCGGTCGTAAATGCATTAGATACCAGTCGGCTCGCCGGCTGACGCCGGCGCGCCTCCTCTGTGATACGGCCCGGCTTTGACGGGCGGGCGTGGCTTCGTCTACAGGGTACAGCATCGTTGTGCGAAACCCATGGGGGGGTCGTACTTGGCCGCTGGGGAGGGGGGGTCGTAATCTCAAGGGTCACTCAGAGCCGGCAATGCTTCGACATTTCAGTTGATAGTGGGAGTGGAGCTATGGAAGTCAACTCAACTGATATCCGCCTTTTGTTCTGTACTCCACTTTTTCCGGTGTCTGAAGTACTCTTGAGCTATTTTACAGATTCTTCGTCTGACTCCGCCCACAATTTTTGTGCCCCACACTCTTCACCGGCGACCCTCTGCTGACCTTAACCCACTTTTCCGGTGCCCGAAGTGTTCTGGAACCGTTCCGGAGAATTTTTGTCTGGCTCCGCCCACCTCGGGCTGGCCACGCCCACAATATGTATATCCCATATCTCTTAACCGGCGACCCCTTGCTGACCTGAATTCACTTTATTCCGGTCTTTGGAGTGCTCTGGGACCGTTTCTGCAGATCTTCTGTCTGGCTCCGCCCACCTCGGACTGGCCCCGCCCACAACATGTATACCCCACATTTCTTAATCGGCAACCCTCTGCTGACCTTAATCCACTTTTTTCCCGTGTCTGGAGTGCTCTGAAACTATTTTACAGATTTTTCGTCTGACTCCGCCCAAACCGGAGCAGGCCCCGCCCACAATGTTTGCGCCCCACAGTCCTCACCGGCGAACCTTTGCCGACCTTGACGCACGTTTTTCCGGTCTTTGCAGTGCTCTGGAACCGAGCTACAAACTTTTAAAATGAGTATCCTGCGGTTTAGGGCAAGCTCCGCCCACTGTGGGCGGATCTCAACACATTTTGAGCATGCCCAATACTCGCCAGATATTTACATTCTGCACTGAGCTTTTTGCGGCTTCTGAACACTCTCGCGAACCGAGTTACTGAGTTTTATGCGAAGCACCGCCCACCTTGAGTACGCCCCGCCCATTTTGGATGTGTCTGCCACAGTTAGTCTGGCGACTCCTTACTAACCTTATTCCTTTTTTTCCCCATCTTAGGCTGCTCCGGAAGCGAATTATGAACATTTTTCTGTGGAACCCCAAAATTTCAGCGAGTGCCCCGCCCACTGTGGGCGGGGCTTCGCATAGGTCAAGTGTGCTTTTTATTTCTTGTCCCATGCTCTACCCATCCCCACCTTGACCCGACCTCTCCAAGTCGTTCTTCAGGTCGAACCGAATTTCCGGACAGACAAACAAACTTACAAACAAACAAACAAACAAACAAACAAACTTACAAACAAACAAACAAACAGAGGAAGCGAATTATATATACATGGGGTGATAGTTGAGGTCCTGCACATCTCTCCTCATCTCTGCTTACATGTTGACGGTGTCTGGACCGCTCTGCTTTTTTGTCTGGCTCCACCCACCTCAGAGCATGCCGTACACAACATGTGTGCCCCACGTTTCTCAACCGGCGACCCCTCGATGATCTTAATACACCGTTTCCGTTGCTTAGAGAGCTCTGGGACATTAATACACTTTTTCCGTTGCTTGGAGTGCTCTGGAACTATCTTACAGACTCTGTTTGGCCCCACCCACATCAGAGCAGCACCTGCCCACAACATGTGTGCCCCACATTTCCCCACCGGCAACCCCTCGATGACCCTGACACACTGTTTCCGTTGCTTAAAGAGCTCTGGAACGATCTTACAGACTCTGTTTGGCTCTACCCACATCAGGGCAGCGCCTGCCCACAGCATGTGTGCCCCACATTTCCCAACCGGCGACCCGATGACCTTAATACACTTTTTTCCGTTGCTTGGAGGGCTCTGGAACTATCTTACAGACTCTGTTTGGCTCCACCCACCTCGAAGCAGCGCCTGCCCACAACATGTGTGCCCCACGTTTCTCAACCGGCGACCCCTCGATGATCTTAATACACCGTTTCCGTTGCTTAGAGAGCTCTGGGACATTAATACACTTTTTCCGTTGCTTGGAGTGCTCTGGAACTATCTTACAGACTCTGTTTGGCCCCACCCACATCAGAGCAGCACCTGCCCACAACATGTGTGCCCCACATTTCCCCACCGGAACCCCTCGATGACCCTGACACACTGTTTCCGTTGCTTAAAGAGCTCTGGAACGATCTTACAGATTCTGTTTGGCTCTACCCACATCAGGGCAGCGCCTGCCCACAGCATGTGTGCCCCACATTTCCCAACCGGCGACCCGATGACCTTAATACACTTTTTTCCGTTGCTTGGAGGGCTCTGGAACTATCTTACAGACTCTGTTTGGCTCCCACCCACATCGAGAGCAGCACCTGCCCACAACATGTGTGCCCCACATTTCCCCACCGGCAACCCCTCGATGACCCTGACACACTGTTTCCGTTGCTTAAAGAGCTCTGGAACGATCTTACAGACTCTGTTTGCCTCAACCCACCTCAGAGCAGGCCCCACCCACAACATGTGTGCCACACACTTCTCAAGCAGCGACCTCTCGATGACCCTAACACACTGTTTCCGTTGCTTGGAGTGCTCTGGAACGATCTTACAGATCTATTGTTTGACTCCGCAGACGTGTATGCCCCACATTTGTCAACCGACGACCCATTGCTGAACTTATCATTTTTTCCGTTGCTTGGAATGCTCTGGAACCGAGCTACAATCTTTGCTATGGGCATTCTGTGACTGAGGTCAAGCTCCGCTTTCTGTGGGCGGGTCCAACACACATCACTTTAGGCATGCCCAACTCTCGGCAGATGTTGCCCTTCTGCATCGACTTTGTTGCGATTTTAACTCTCTCGGGAACCGAGTTGCTGAGTTTTGCGGCAAGTACGCCCATCGTCCATCGCAGGTAGGCCCCGCCCTTTCCGGGTATGTCTCCCCTAATTAGTCTAGCAATCCCCTGCTAACCTTCCACTTTCTCCTCTGCTCTGGAAGCGAATTATGAATTTCTGACTGCGGTATCGCCAACTTTTGGAGCATGACCTGCCCACAGTGGGCGGCGCTTCGCATACATCAATGTGCTTTTTACAACTTCCGGACAGACAAACAAAGAAACAACAAACAAACAGGCGAAGCTAATCCAGATATAGTGGGTGAAACTTCGCTGTTTGTTTGTGTCTGTTTTGTTTGTTGTGTCTGTTTTCGGAAATTCTACTTCGATTCTACTAGAAGAACAACTTGGAGTCAAGGTCGGGATGGGTAGGGCATGGGACAAAATGTAAAGAGCAACCGTAACCCACGCTGAGCTCGGCCGGAGGGGGGTGGGTGGGGCATGCGTCGAAAGTTAGCGGTTTCCAGAAGAATTCATAATTCAGCTCTAGAGCAGCACCGAGAGAGGGGAAAAGTGGAATAAGGTTAGCAATGGGTGGCAGACCAAACGAAGGAGACTCACCCGAAATGGACCGGGCGTACAAGAAATGGACGATGCTTCCGGCTTCAGTGGAAAAAATCAGAATTCGGCGACAGAGCAGCGCCGAGATAGGGGAGGAGTGAAATAAGGTTACCAAAGGGTCGGCAGACCAAACGAAGGAGACACACTCGAAACGGGCGGGCGCACATGTTCGGTGCTTCCCACAAATAATCCGTCGGTAATTCCGTCCGAGAGTTTAGAGATTGCAAATAACTCCACGGCGAGATAAACACCTGGCGGGAATATGTCATATCTGCGGTGTGATGCGAGTGGACGAGGCGTGACCTCAAACTTATTGAGGTACTTATTTAAAAAAACCAGTCGGCTTGCCGGCTCACGCAGGCGCGCCTCCTTCTGTGATACGGCCCGGCTTCGCCGAGCGGGCGCGGTTTCGCGCGCTCACCTTCTTTCACATGTATACCCAACTGGTATGCGATTTTTCTCTTATCTGAACAGATAACCTCCGCTCCTTGACCAGTAACATCATACCTGCTATTTTCAACACTATTACTGTGCATGACATTATGGTAAGGAGCACTGATGAAGTGCAGAGATGCAGAAAGCTGGGTACCAGTCGTGCATTCAAACGTTTGAAAGCAGGTGGAGTAGACGAACAGGGTACAGCATGGGGATGTGTCAAATGGCGGTGTGGGTACGACCCCCCCCCTCGAAGAGGGTCCAGATACGACCCCCCCCCTCCTGCTCTAACTGACAACCAGATGCATGTTCACCACAAATGGCTTCCTGAAATGGAATCTGGATTCTCGAAAGGCGCACTCTGCTCTAAAATACAGGAAATAAAAGGCTGTTTCAGCCTCATGCAATATGAGGCTGAACAACAGCTCGCATTACCTACAATTTTGTCTTAGGATTCAAAATAAAACTCCTCGTTCGATAACTATGTATGACATGCAACTTGTAACAAGAAACACAATTGAAATAGCGGCTAATGGTGATCATTGATAGGCTGAATTGGTGAAAAAAAATAGCCCCAAGGTGAGCGTGTCAGGGCCCAGATGTGCATTCAATGAATGGTGACGGGGAAATAATGAAAACATGCACGACACAACAAAGCGAAACATGGAAAATACAAAAAATGCAGAGCTAAATGAAAAAAGGATAACCAGGCCGGCAGTAAATCGTTCCATACTTGGCTATTATCGATCAGGCTGCAGGGCGCAAGGCTGCGACCGCTTTCTTTGGAAAAAACGTCATTGGAGCGCGGTTGTTGGACTTGCCAACGTCCTGGGGTCTGTTCGGGGGTTATATCTTTTTTAGGTGCGGAGCTTTTGAGGAATGGTGAGCAGCATGCAACGGCAAAGTTTCTACTGTTGTGTATTCTACCTAGTTGCAAACTGAACAATCCCCCGTTGGTGAAATATTCCGGATGGGTTTTGGATAGGCTAGGGGTAAATCGCGAGCTGGTTTCCATGCTTCACGCGAGGATTGCTTCGTTCAAACGCAATTTCATCAGGATTAAAAACGTCCTGAAACCCCTCCATCTTTTCTCTTTCCAACAAGCTTTACAGTTTTTCTGAAGACCCACTAGTTCAGGAGATATTTTAGATGGGTTACCCTTGCGCTACCCCCTGGACCACCCGAAAAATTGACTCCTTATGTGCCATTGTGAGGATACACCTTTCAGTGTGCCTCCAAAATACATATTTCCCTTCAAATGAGTGGAAGAGGAGCTCGGCTATCACTAATCGGTTTGGTCCGTGCGCCGTGCATTAGGCTCCTACGGAGAGGTGGTGGAAAGGTGTAAATTCTAATTTCAGGTGCTTTTATCCATGCAAGCAGATGTTTGTTTAGGGTTTGTAAAGGACAACACGCACGAATCTGTTTGAGACGTATTAGTCATCTACGTACTTACGAGTTCATGCTATAAACTGACACTTATTTATTTATTTATTCTTGCTATATTGCTAATAAATCTTTTATTATTTTGTATTCCTATTTACATCCGGGTCTTCTGAAGCTTTCCGTCCGTTCCATTACCCTTAGCAATGACACCTTTGTACTGTTTGATGCCTAGCGAGCCTACTTTTGCGATACTCCCCACGTCCCCCGCGGCCAAGTACGAACCCATTCTTGGGGATTTCCCATGAAAAGAGGGCTGTTAAACGTAGCATTTAAAGCTGTAAAGAATACACTCATAATAAACTTCATTTTTTTAAACATTGA
>MU911993.1:121423-134806 GCA_036418165.1 Cooperia oncophora
ATGTGGGGCACACATGTTGTGGGCAGGCGCTGCTTCGAGGTGGGTGGAGCCAAACAGAGTCTGTAAGATAGTTCCAGAGCCCTCCAAGCAACGGAAAAAAGTGTATTAAGGTCATCGGGTCGCCGGTTGGGAAATGTGGGGCACACATGCTGTGGGCAGGCGCTGCCCTGATGTGGGTAGAGCCAAACAGAATCTGTAAGATCGTTCCAGAGCTCTTTAAGCAACGGAAACAGTGTGTCAGGGTCATCGAGGGGTTCCGGTGGGGAAATGTGGGGCACACATGTTGTGGGCAGGTGCTGCTCTGATGTGGGTGGGGCCAAACAGAGTCTGTAAGATAGTTTCCAGAGGCACTCCAAAGCAACGTAAAACGATGTTATTAATGTCCCAGCAGCTCTTCTAAGCAACGGAAACGGTGTGTTAAGATCATCGAGGGGTTGCCGGTTGGGAAATGTGGGGCACACATGTTGTGGGCAGGCGCTGCTTCGAGGTGGGTGGAGCCAAACAGAGTCTGTAAGATAGTTCCAGAGCCCTCCAAGCAACGGAAAAAAGTGTATTAAGGTCATCGGGTCGCCGGTTGGGAAATGTGGGGCACACATGCTGTGGGCAGGCGCTGCCCTGATGTGGGTAGAGCCAAACAGAATCTGTAAGATCGTTCCAGAGCTCTTTAAGCAACGGAAACAGTGTGTCAGGGTCATCGAGGGGTTCCGGTGGGGAAATGTGGGGCACACATGTTGTGGGCAGGTGCTGCTCTGATGTGGGTGGGGCCAAACAGAGTCTGTTAAGATAGTTCCAGAGACTCCCAAGCAATCGGAAAAAGTTTGTATTTAATTCCAGGAGGGCTCTCTATAGCTTAACGGAAACGGTGTATTAAGATCATCGAGGGGTCGCCGGTTGAGAAACGTGGGGCACACATGTTGTGTACGGCATGCTCTGAGGTGGGTGGAGCCAGACAAAAAAGCAGAGCGGTCCAGACACCGTCAACATGTAAGCAGAGGATGGGATGGAGATTGCTGCAGGACCTCAAACTATCACCATGTATATATAACTCGCTTCCTCTGTTTGTTGTTTGTTTGTAAGTTTGTTTGTTTGTAAGTTTGTTTGTTGTAAGTTTGTCTGTCCGGAAATTCGGTTCGACCTGAAGAACGACTTGGAGAGGTCGGGTCAAGGTGGGGATGGGTAGAGCATGGGACAAGAAATAAAAAGCACACTTGACCTATGCGGAAGCCCCGCCCACAGTGGGCGGGGCACTCGCTGAAATTTTGGGGTTCCACAGAAAAATGTTCATAATTCGCTTCCGGAGCAGCTAAGATGGGGAAAAAGGGAATAAGGTTAGTAAGGAGTCGCCAGACTAACTGTGGCAGACACATCCAAAATGGGCGGGGCGTACTCAAGGTGGGCGGTGCTTCGCATAAAACTCAGTAACTCGGTTCGCGAGAGTGTTCAGAAGCCGCAAAAAGCTCAGTGCAGAATGTAAATATCTGGCGAGTATTGGGCATGCTCAAAATGTGTTGAGATCCGCCCACAGTGGGCGGAGCTTGCCCTAAACCGCAGGATACTCACTTTAAAAGTTTGTAGCTCGGTTCCAGAGCACTGCAAAGACCGGAAAAACGTGCGTCAAGGTCGGCAAAGGTTCGCCGGTGAGGACTGTGGGGCACAAACATTGTGGGCGGGGCCTGCTCCGGTTTGGGCGGAGTCAGACGAAAAATCTGTAAAATAGTTTCAGAGCACTCCAGACACGGGAAAAAAGTGGATTAAGGTCAGCAGAGGGTTGCCGATTGAGAAATGTGGGGTATACATGTTGTGGGCGGGGCCAGCCCGAGGTGGGCGGAGCCAGACAAAATTCTGCAAAACGGTCCCAGAGCACTCCGAAGACCGGAATAAAGTGAATTCAGGTCAGCAAGGGGTCGCCGATTGAGAAATGTGGGGTATACATATTGTGGGCGGGGCCAGCCCGAGGTGGGCGGAGCCAGACAAAAATTCTCCGGAACGGTTCCAGAACACTTCAGACACCGGAAAAGTGGGATTAAGGTCAGCAGAGGGTCGCCGGTGAAGATTGTGGGGCACAAAAATTGTGGGCGGAGTCAGACGAAGAATCTGTAAAATAGCTCAAGAGTACTTCAGACACCGGAAAAAGTGGAGTACAGAACAAAAGGCGGATATCAGTTGAGTTTAGAAATATGTGAAAGAAGGTACGCGCAGCGAAGCCGCTCCCGCCGGGCGCAGCCGGGCTGTATCAGAAGGAGGTGCGCCGGCGTCATCCGGCGAGCACGCCATCTTTGTGATCATCACAACGGGGGGGGTCGTATTTGCCCGCGATGGAGGGGGGGGTCGTAAACGCATGGCCCATGTTGAAGTGGAGAGAGCGGTGATACACGGTACAAGTGAAAAGAAGCTCAAAAGGGACGATGTAGATGACAATAAATAGAACTAGGCACTATCGAACTATTCCTAGGCCAAGAACTAAAAAATATTGCTGAAACTTTTTCCTCCTTCCTCACAAAAAACTTCAAGACACTTCGCCCACCAACCCTCCTCATCTGGTCTAGATAAATCCCAATCCACTAATCCGCAGAAAAGAATCCATTGCAAAAGCTACCTATGAAACCGTAGAAATTGAATCCTGAGCAATTTCCTCACAACAAAAAAAAACTCAACAAAACAAAATCAAACTCAACAAAAATAAACAATCAAAATAATTCACAATCAAATGGATAAGAAAAAAAAACTCACCAGGCCAGCTGGGAACCGGAACTATGGATTACTTTTGAATTTTGGCTGTTCGCGGTCAGCGCGCTCATACAAGCTCATTGGTGCGCGCTATTTTACGGCCTGGAGCCAATTTCAAGCCAAACACGTGAAAAGTACCCCTCATTTGAACACCCATAACTTCGTTGAAAGTGAAGCTATCGGAGAGGGGTAAGTGGGAATGAGTAGAGCTAGGTTGGCTCTTGTCACCTGAATTGAGCGATTTCAAAAACGTTCCGATTCCAGAGATTTTCCCCGTTGTGATCATCGTTGTGATCCGTCTGTGATCATTTTTGCGAACCGCGAGTCGCTACGCTTTGGACGTCCATGGCAAGCTTCATACACGGCCTTTCGTAAAAAAAATTGTGCCGGAAGCTTGAAGATTTCTACTTTCCAGCAAGGCTTTAATTTTCTTCCTAGGCCTGCTATTCGAAAAAATTCCCCGTTGTGATCATTTCGTGACCACCCCCCACGACACGAAAAATCAGCCCCTCCGAGGCCATGAACCTCCAGTTGGCTTGAAGACTTTGGTATGCTTCTAAAACACATGTTTTCGCAAAGGGTATCAGGAAATAGGCCATTGGGCGCCAATTGGCATCACCTCTGCAATGCGCCATGCATGGGGCTTTCACGCAGGTGTTTGGAAGGTGTAACTTCTAGATAGGGCTTCCCAATTGCAAGCAAATGTGCTCCTGCAATCAGAAAAGTCCGGGAATGTACTTTCGTCTGTTTATTCATCGTCAGTCGTAAGTCCTTTCCATTGTTTATAAATTCATGGTGTCCTTGTGGGCGGTGATCGTAGCTCCTATCATCGCCCCTTCCTCGTAGGTATTGTCAGTATGCTACACCAGCGCCAGAGTGCTGGACGTGCTTGGGACGTACGTAGGTACTGCGACCTCCCCCCCCGCTCGACAGCAAAATTTTGTAAAAAAACCAGAAATTTTTTGGGAAAAAATAGACAAAGTGGTAGGAGGTTGGAAAAATCTAGGGAAGAGGTAACATGGGGAGGGGGTCGTACTTGAAGATGGAATTAGGGGGGGTCGTATTTTTCAGGAAATGATCACAACGCAATGGCGTGCCCTGCCGGCGAGGCGACTGGTAATTGATAAGCTATTATTCGAAATCCATATTGAGAAAATTGTAAGGGAAGCTAATTTCAGGATACAATCTCTGCTGGCTCACCGCACTAAAAAACTGGTACTTTTCTCTGTGCCTACAAAACTTATGTGCGTCCTGTCCTTGGAAATAAGATCACGGTTTTTTTTCCTTTACAAAAAGAAGGATAAATAGTTACTGGATAGTGTCCAACATTATTTCACGCGAAAGTTTGTTTCTGCACTGCAAAGGTCTTGCTTATAGGCTCACTCCCAGTTGCGCGGGAAGGAGAATGCAGGCTTCTCTCCCCACTTTGAGCAGTCGACGAAAGAAATTTGATTTGGTCATGGGCACTGGTAGGAGTGGTCTTATCTCATATGACTTCGTTAATCTTTCTGTTGCCAATACAAGGGTCCAAAAAGAGCACTCTCGTACTATAACAAACTCAGGTGAGATATTCTTGAAAAGTCGCTGTCCGCGTTCAAAAGGTTGGCTGTTCTTAAATCTAGCTCAAGGGTTTCTCAAATTACCGGAAACTCTCGTTTTTCTTGAGCTATTAGTGTTTGTGTTCGTCACTCATCAACTGGTGCTTTCTTTCCCTTCTCATACGCCGCAACAATTATTAGTTTTTTTAAGCTCTGTTTCACTGTTCTTTTGGATTTTTCGGATTCGTGGTTGTGACTACGCCTTTCGGTTGTTGCTTTTTTTCTCACCAGAACTACAGGGGGGGATCCAATAAAAGTCACTTTTCTTGCTTGATTCGAGGCGTTATAAGTTACACTTTATCAAATCCTAGTCGGACAATTCTACCACCATATCAAAGAGCATATTAAATACTATCATGATACTCCGCCACAGCCTTCTGGAGGAGCGCCGTCGAGATTCTGCCACGCATCCGTGGTTCGGTACGTGGCTTCAGCGAGATAGTTGATTACTCGGCCACTCTAGACCCCCTTGTTGAGCTCCTCCCGACAGGGTACAGCATCGTTGTGCCAAACCCATAGGGGGGTCGTACCTGGCCGATGGAGAGGGGGGGTCGTAATCTCAAGGGTCACTCAGAGCCGAGCAATGGTTCGACATTTCAGTTGATAGTGGGAGTGGAGCTATGGAAGTCAAGATGTTTAAAAAAATGAAGTTTATTATGAGTGTATTCTTTACAGCTTTAAATGCTACGTTTAACAGCCCTCTTTTCATGGGAAATCCCCAAGAATGGGTTCGTACTTGGCCGCGGGGGACGTGGGGAGTATCGCAAAAGTAGGCTCGCTAGGCATCAAACAGTACAAAGGTGTCATTGCTAAGGTAATGGAACGGACGGAAAGCTTCAGAAGACCCGGATGTAAATAGGAATACAAAATAATAAAAGATTTATTAGCAATATAGCAAGAATAAATAAATAAATAAGTGTCAGTTTATAGCATGAACTCGTAAGTACGTAGATGACTAAATAATACGTCTCAAACAGATTCGTGCGTGTTGTCCTTTACAAACCCTAAACAAACATCTGCTTGCATGGATAAAAGCACCTGAAATCAGAATTTACACCTTTCCACCACCTCTGCGTAGGAGCCTAATGCACGGCGCACGGACCAAATCGATCAGAGATAGCCGAGCTTCTCTTCACTCATTTGAAGGGAAATATTTGGAGGCACACTGAAGTTTCCGAAGGTGTATCCTCACAATGGCACATAAGGAGTCAATTTTTCGGGTGGGTCAGAGGGCGCATCTGTGACCCATCTAAAATATCTCCTGAACTAGTGGGTCTTCAGAAAAACTGTAAAGCTTATTGGAAAGAGAAAAGATGGAGGGGTTTCAAGACGACTTCAGTCCTGATGAAATTGCGTTTGAACGAAGCAGTCCTTGTGTGAATCATGGAAACCAGCTCGCGATTTACCCCTGGCCGAACCGTGACCCATCCGGAATATTTCACCAACGGGGGATTGTTCAGTTTGCAGCTAGGTAGAATACACAATAGTAGAAACTTTGCCGTTGCATGCTGCTCACCATTCCTCAAAAGCTCCGCACCTAAAAAAGATATAACCCCCCGAACAGACCCCAGGACGTTGGCAAGTCCAACAACCGCGCTCCAATGACGTTTTTCCAAAGAAAGCGGTCGCAGCCTTGCGCCCTGCAGCTGATCGATAATAGCCAAGTATGGAACGATTTACTGCCGGCCTGGTTATCCTTTTTTCATTTAGCTCTGCATTTTTTGTATTTTCCATGTTTCGCTTTGTTGTGTCGCATGTTTTCATTATTTCCCCGTCACCATTCATTGAATGCACATCTGGGCCCTGACACGCTCACCTTGGGGCTATTTTTTCAGCCTATCAATGATCACCATTAGCCGCTATTTCAATTGTGTTTCTTGTTACAAGTTGCATGTCATACATAGTTATCGAACGAGGAGTTTTATTTTGAATCCTAAATTGTAGGTAATGCGAGGCTGTTGTTCAGCCTCATATTGCATGAGGCTGAAAACAGCCTTTTATTGCCTGTATTTTAGAGCAGAAAGCGCCTTTCGAGAATTCTAGGGCAGAAAGCGCCTTTGGAGAATCCAGATTCCATTTCAGGAAGCCATTTGTGGTGAACATGCATCTGGTTGTCAGTTAGAGCAGAGGGGGGGGGGTCGTATCTGGACCCTCTTCGAGGGGGGTCGTACTCACACCGCCACGCACATCCCCTGCTGTACCCTGCCTCCCGAACCCGGTAATTGAGAGGGTTTAGGTCAGGGGACATCTTGAATATTTTATCTTCTTTAGAACAAGAGATAACCCTCCTTCCTGTCTAATTAGCCGAATGAGTGTATCAACCCGCGCTTTGATTCCAATGTGGGGCTATCCGGCACCAAAACCTGTATCAGTACATAAAGTGTTCCAAGAAGGTACGCAACCGACTGTAGGGAAGTATTTCTTCTCGAGTACGCTCGTTACCTGGCCAAGCGCTCAACCTCAGTCCGGGTCTACAAAGAAAATATCGGTCTTCCCATTCTAGGTACTCCATACCATCAACTCGCGCCTCGCCGACTACGGTGAAGATGATGTCCTAGACTGTAGCGACGTTGTAGGAGCTGCTCGATGTTGCAATTATTCCACAGTCGTAGCAGTAATGGTCTCCCGTAGCTAACACCATTTTTTTGGGTGACTCCACACTTAGTAAGTCTTCGAGCTGTTCGTGCAAGGGTGACATAATTCCCGAAGGTTCTTTCTCTGACAGTTTCAGTGTTTACGATTTGGAGAGACTTCATTATTTTCCGGTACATTGAAGTAGGCCGAGAGCAGCTCCTCCTTGCTTATCTGAGGATATTCTTGGCGTATCTTCCGCTCCTGGTACAACGTTATCCCGTCCTTCTGTCTGGGAGCTTGCGAAAATCTTGGCTGATAGTGACTTTTAGGTCGTAAGTTGACTTTTTTTGGCCCCCGCTGTATGTAGCATTACTTAAATAAACCAAAATAAACAAATCAAGTTTCCGCTGCTCGCATCTTCTGCTGGTGTAATGTATATCGGCTGGCGAGCTTTTATTCTGCATTGAGAATTTTCTTAGCGATCTGTTTTCTGAAACATGCTGAAAAAAAACGTCAGTCAGCAAAGTCCCTTCATGTCTGTGAGTGGGCGCTTCAGATCGTCGTTTGCCATAGGCACTGCGCTACAATACTATGTGTCCGCTGTCATCGGGAGCGCTCTGCGCGTAGCTCTTGAGGGCGCGCGGTGGAAAAATAAGCTGTCACACGTAAAAAAGTCTTCAATTCTCAATGGTAACTCCGCTTTCCACTCCTCATCTCCCCCCCGCTCCCCTCCCCGACCCTCCCGCCAGTCCTCTCCTCGCAGATGGCCGAGACGACCTGTTAGCCTACCCTTGTAAGGTGATGGCCATATGGAGGGTTCTAGATTTGAGTTCATGCTTGTACTTCGGAGACGAAATCACCCCGATTGCCTGACGAAACAGCTTCTGCGCAGCTTCCGCGTTTAGTGGCAGCTATGGCCTCACCAGGGCACAGCGTTCGATGGGGATTCCTTATGGGGGGGGGTCGTACGAGGCCGCCAAAAGGGGGGTCGTATTTGTGCTGGGAAAAATTTATTTTTATAGTTGACATTCATGAAAAAGTCGTCGGGCGGGGGGTATGTAGTAAGCATGCGACGTACATCGTACGAGCATGGGGGGGGGTCGTACCAGCCCCTGAAAAAAGGGGGGGGTCGTAAAAGCTCGACCGAAATCCCCATCGAATGCTGTGCCCTGGCCTCAACATATGTGATCTATTTTCACTCTTCGTTTCTTGGTTTTTCGGACCAAATAAATCTTCTACTATCACTAGTCCAAGTTGGACTGTAACTTCTCAGTGTCTACTGCTTTCGAAGTAATCACCTCTTATCCTCATTCGTGGTCCTTCAATTGCCAGAGGTCGAACGTCGCGCAAAAACAATAATTAATACACTCGCAAAAAGCAGAAACTATGAGAGGGCCACCATATGAGATTATCATTTGAGGGCTGGTGGTTCAATTCCAGCAAAAAAAATAGGATGGCTCAAGTCATATGCGGTGCAGATCCAAAGGTCGCCCAGGAAAGTCGCCGAAAACCAGAGTTAAGCTGTGCCATAGCACGTCGTAGTGACCAGAAAAAAATTGGGGGGCTCAGGCCTAATCACTGCCAAGCGCACATCTCTTTACTCCATGAAGGAAGACGGGGCCACGATGTGCAAGATCGTCCCTGTACTGCACGCTACCAAAATTTGCAAGATCGTCCCTGTACTGCACGCTACCAAAACATAGCCTTTTCCTTCGAAGTGGTGTCAGTTCTCAGTTGTCAAAAGTCTTCTCCGCTGTGCATCAACAAAGATACTAGTAGAATTCATGAGCGTCCAGGATATGCCGGGGAACCGTGATTTGTGCAGCCAGTCACCTGCGGTGCGAATTCTAGTGGTTCTTATCCGAGGAGAATACTGATACCAGCACATTAGTGCTTTTGAGCAGCTTTTTATGACAGAGTCTCACTTCCGTTCGTGAGCGCTTGTGTTTCAGCAGGTTTCAGCACTTACCTCGAAAATCGACGGTAATACAGTACAGCGTTGACACGTTCTACCGAGCTACATCAGTGCTCAGGGCTGGCCATTCAGCACCACCTACCTAAAAACAGTGGATACTCCATTCTTGTTCTGTGGATGGTTCATTATTGTCTTATATGAAGAGCTAGGCTTACTCTACCCAATAATTCTCAGGCAAAAGCGCTTTAAAAGAACGTGAGAGAACCTTATGACAAAATCGCTGCCAGAGGTCTTCGTGCCATGGTAGACCACCTCCCTTCTCGTTTGTAATCTTCTTCTCGCGTTCAAGAAGAAAGCCTGGCGGAGTGGGCATGCAATGGCATTTCGTTGGTAAAGTACAGCTAGTAAGCAGTAGTAGTTTTGGTACCATGCAGTATTACGCAATATGGTATGGGTGGGAGACGCCCCTAAGGATAATGTAGAGCAGCAGCAAAGGGTCGAGTCTCAGGTTTCATTATTGTTACTAGAGCTAGACCTTAGGCGTTCTGAATTTAAGTATGGATCAGCTACTTCTCATTGCCAGAAATGTTGCAAACTCTTTCCACTTTCTTGATTTTAATACTTTCTCAGCTCGTTATGAATGACCAGCCATCGTCGTCCTCTACTTCGTGGGCAAATACAGGTCTGGTGGATCCTTGGGCGTCACCAACTTCAACGGAGCAGCAGACCACCTCAGCTACGCTCTACCCGAGCGGTAACACTTGATAAGTTTCTGTGGACGTTTTGTTTATAATTGCTTTACTTGCTTTTAGATGATAAACGGTGTTAAGGTCAACTGGACAATGATCCTTGGATGCCATGTACAAGAACGGAAGTGCTAACAGGGGATTCAAGCCTGCCTGGATCGACAAGGATTGATGTTGCTTCAGACCAATTTTCGGCATGGGGCAAGCAGCCTGAACAACCCCTCAACACTGTTGTAAGCCTACATGTTTCTTGGGATCTCATTATCGGTCTCTAGTAGGAAGGTGTGCTTTTGGACGTGAAGTCTCAAGTAAACAAGCAAAAAACTATACAAATTTTTTTTCCGAATGACGCGCGAGACCTCTGGGCGTGAAAGTCTCTAGTTCCAAACAAACAAAAAACTATACAAAGTTTTTTTTCCGAATGACGCGCGAGACCTCTGGGCGTGAAAGTCTCTAGTTCCAAACAAACAAAAACTATACAAATTTTTTTTTCGAGTGAGGCGCGAGACCGTGACGTGCCAACTAAGACTATAGCTATCGACTTGCATCGTTTTTCAAAAGTGGACGGAGCTCCCACGGAGTCGGCGGAGCTTTTCAGGGTTGGCGCGACTACCTGTGGCAGTCTACGAGTGTGAAATTATTTGGCATGGATATAGATCCAGTTTTGTAGAAAGACGTAGTAGTGGGTGTGTTTCAGGGGGCGGAGCATAGTGTGCATATCTTCCTCATGAAACCGGAGGAACCGCCGCATGCGCCACTGTGTGAGTACGTCAGTGGTATGTGCGAAACAGCAAAAGTCGAGAAAGTCAGAGAAACAGAAATAATGAAACAAAATTTAGGAAATTGATGACCGCACCGAAGGGTAGGCGTGGCCGTCGGGGCGGGGCTTGTGGTGATGTTTAGCGCGATCTCGTTGATTGGATGCCAGGTTTGAAAATTGTGGTGAAATGATTTGAAAAGGGTGTGATTGTGGTGTGAAAAGTGGTGAATCTAAACTGAAAATGGCATGTAAGCCAGGAGTTCTGTCTGTCTATTTGCATGTAAGTATGGTTGTTAGCCTGTGTGTCTGCCTGGAAAATGAGAATCTCCTGGAAAATCACATTAAGGTACCAGACCAACTTTGGGATGGGTGAGGTCTCATCCAATGTGGAGAACACATGCAGACACTGTAGGCTCCGCTAACAGTGACTGGAGCATGCATCGGAGTGGGCGATGAGGAGAATTAGTAAACGATTCCAGGAAGTCCGGACACTGGGTAAGAATCTGTGAAGGTCAGCAGCGATTTCATAGTCGAAATAAAGGAGACACATTCGCCATGGGCGAGTACTGCACCCAACGGGTAATGCTTGCTGCAAGAACAACTCGCATTTGCGAATTCTCTGCTCCCACCACAGCAAAACATTCTCACACATGAGGGTTGTATACAAAGAATTAATGGGACTGCCTACCGTAATGAAGCTGCAGGCAACAAAGGCGCTGTAACTCAATGTCAGTCGTTGTCGTGTATGCCATGACGGCCTACTGGTTGCGAGTTACCCGTTTCTGGCGCCTTTATCTCCCACTTTTGGGTGATGCAAAAGGTCCGGCTACCAGGTGCGCGGAGTCCTTTCACATTTCACTTGATCACAGGACTTGTCTTGAAATATTGTCGTACTAATGTTGTTACTCTAGGCAATGTCAACGAAATCATCTAATGGTGTGGGTTCATTAGCAGTTTCTACTACTCGTGGAGCACCAGAGACTTTTCTTGGAGAAAATAGGAATCTGGTGAATTTGGATAACCTCCTTGGTTTATCTTCGACTGATTCTGCATGTTAGTATTCGTCTTATTTTTCTTCTGAGCAAGGCCATATTTTGATGAGGTCGCTATTTGCAGCGAACATTCTCAGGGCTGGTCGCAGGGTTCTTCCTAATTAACATGTTGTTTCTCCTACCTGAAAGTAGAGTGCTTTTGGGTCTTGTCATCTTTATGTTTACTACAGCACGATATGCCAATTACGAACGAGATTGCCATGCGAATGAACCCTTAATGCCGCGTCGTTGTTCACATTTTCATTGCTGCGCTGTAGTAGCATGTTCAATACACAAAATCAGTGAGGTGCTATAGAGACCATTGTTTTGCTGGACATGCTAATGTCGCGCAAGTTCTGAGATGTCGACGTGACTTATGGTCTAAATATAGTTTAGAATTTTTGTACGTTCAGTATACAACAGGATGCGCTGTTTAGGTGTGAATCCATTTCTTCTTAGTTCTGCTACATCGACGGCAAAACCTTTTGCCTTGCAGCAGCGAAAATCTCCGACACTGAATGAGATGCGAGCAGCTCAAGCTTCTGTGGCTCCTCCTATCCCACCAACTGGCCCTCGTGTCGAAGCACTCTCTCACTCAGTCGAACCATCGCAAGCCCCCAATCCCTTTGCTACTCCATTTTAGGAAGAGTACTTTCTGCTGTTTCTTTTTCGCTTTCTTCATCCTTGTTTCATAATCGTCAGCAGTGATTATATGGATATGTGCTGTGATCAGTTATACTTGACAAAGTAATTTCTTCATGCTGTAATCCTTTGTCACGTTTCACGATGGCGGTCCTTGTTTAAGCTCGGTAATTAACTATTCTTTATCAAAAAAAAGTTCACCATCGAATAAAGTTGTCTTTGGCGCAGTACAGAACAGAGCAGTGGTAAATGTTTCTTTGTTTAGACGAGAGGCAATGTTCTCTCTGTAGGCGTTCCAAAAGCACAGCTCTCGCTTCTTGTGCACACGTCGAGCGCAGCTTCGGAAAGATGATTGTCAGAAGAGTGGCGTATGTATACTGCGTCGCATAATAGCTATCTAACCCATAAATCTTACGAAATCCGGTCACAAGATGTTTCTAAAATGTGTTAAGAACAAAAAAAACTTGCGTGTTCCAACAAGACTTTGAAAACAGCCGAAAAAGAAGTAAAGATAGTCACATTGTCAAATTGCCCAAATTTTAACGCTAAATGACCTCTTCGTCAACACTTGGCAAAGACTCTGCAAAACGGGAATTTATGGTGCTCAGGACATCATTCTCTACCTTTGGATCTAAACAAGCTAAGGCGTTATAAGAGAAGAAGCACGATTCCACCAGGTCGTCGGTCGTCACGGTTGCTAGTGAGTCCGCCTTGCGAGCAATAATTGAGACCGTAATGGTGGTGCTTCTGTGGTTTTGCAGAAATACGGCTCAAAAGACTTCAAGCATGACCAGTATATCAGCGCTCACACGTACTCCCCTATGAAAGGAATTTATGAGCAATTTTTGGCAAGTTCGGGCGCTCTGTGAGCAAGGGGGAAGCTTGGGCGTGCTGATACCCTCAGTGCACACTACACGCATTTTATTGTCTGACCTGTTCGTGACGAAGATATTTGTGTTCAGAGAGTCGAAACACCAGCGTGGAAAAAGTTCTATCTAAGTCAGTTTTTCACGTCCTTGAAGGCGCCAACACTTAGTTTATCTGATGGCAGATAAACAATATGGTGCTGGAAACTAGTTTATCTGATGGCAGATAAACAATATGGTGCTGGAAACATTCCCGGAAACAGGCTTCTCCACACAACCGAGCTGGTTTGTAAGGTATCAGAATGAAGAATATGCCTTCAAATGGCATATACTTGGCTTATTTCCACTGCTAGACACACAGGAACGCGAATGAATAGAAAGCTGAAAAATGCAAAAGTTTGCTGCAAGGAAGATCCGATTCACGAAGTCCCGTGACGTCGCCCCTTCTACAATCCACCTGGTTATCCGCTGCGCCATCCGATTCGCCGGTAGTGAGTGCGAAGGAACCACTGACAAAAACATCA
>MU911994.1:0-16544 GCA_036418165.1 Cooperia oncophora
CTCTCGGTGTTCTTCTAGTAATCCATTTATTGAGATTTGTCTCATTAATGCTATTGAACATTGGCCTGAAGTCGATGCATGTGGACTCGGAATTAGCCTGCGAGCAGTGGTTGGTGCGTTTACCCTAGCGAGAAGATGTCAGAGATGCTCCATTGGTCTTCCAACCGTTGATCGCAGTCTTACTCTTGTGACTACGATGACACTGTGTGTCTAGAATATTTAAGAACTGTGAAAGGCGCGCCTCTACGCCGGCATTTTGCGTCTTCATGCAACTTTTTCTAATTCGTAGCTCCAGTCTTCTTTCCAGTCACTGAAAGGAGTAGAATCCCTTTTTGCACTAGAAACAATGTCATAGAAGTCTTTGAAAAACACGAAAAAATGTGAACAGTATGGTAGCTTTGTGGACACTGAAATTAGTCGTTACGCAAAAAAAATTGTAGACCGTGCACTGTGTTCAAAGGCAACTGCTGTTATTTACTGGTAACAATGGTAGGTATAACATACTAAAATTTGAAAGGAATCGCTTGGTGAGAAAAAGTTATAGGCGAAAAAGCATTTGGCCGAACACTTTTGAGCGATGAGGCGAAGGAAGTGTAATGGTAAGTGAGACGCTTACCACTCGTGCTTTCCTGGGTTCGAATCCCGGGTCGACTCCCGCCCAGGCCAACCAAGCCTTCTACCCTCCGGGGACGGTGAATTGGTACCAGATTCGTCTGGGAGGATAGGAACACTGACTTGTACATCGGCTGGTCTCCTTTAGCATTGTATAGACTACATAGCACTCAGTAAGCCAGTACTATTCTGAGTGGAAGTAGATATAGGGATTGATAAACGACGAGAAGTTGATCCCTTAATGCTCAATAAGTCTTCTTCTTTTTCTCCCCAAAGTTAGTCTTCTCCCTAGAGCGTCGGAGGGTACGCTGTCCTTGTTAGACGTCGCCATCCGTTTCCATTCATTGCATCTTCCGTCACCTTCCATCATCCATGAATCTTCGTGGCATTTCAGTGTGGTCCTTCTCTTCCCTCCATCTTTCCTTTCTGGCTCCTCGTGGTCGCTTTTCCCTCTCCTTCGGATTCCAACGCCTTCCTTACTAGGGTGGTCCTCAGGCCTCCTCACTATGTGCCCATACCATTGTAGTCGCTGATATCATGCCTCCAGCTGAAACTTAGCCGTCTATGTGACGCCCGACCTCCGCGTTTCTTGCTCTGTCTAGTCGTGTCCAGCCGCAGGCCATTCACATTCCTCATTTCAGCTGAGTGGAGCTGCCTTTCATGGTTCTTGCATATGGGCCAGCACTCGCTGCCGTAGAGCATTGTAGGCCTTATCACTGCCCGGTACACCTTGCCCTTGAGCGTTCTCGAGCACCGCCGGTCGCACAGGATGCCAGTGGACTCCCTCCATTTCATCCAGGCTGCGTTGATTCGGGCCTTCACCGCCTGGTCCACGCTGCCATCAGCTGCTAGGTTGCTCCCCAGGTACTGAAGGTGATCGACCCTTTCGATGCTTTCGCCGTAGCGGCCTAACTAGGGAAGGTCGTCAGGTCGAAGTGGCCATTTGTAATGAGATGTAGCTCACTAGACGTGGTTTTGATCTCGAATCTGCCTTCGAAATTTGCAGAACGATTCTCTGAACGGAGTTATGGAGCTTTTTCCACCGCGTTTACCACGCAACAGGTCGTGGGATCGGATCCCTGCTGAGCTTAACTTTTTTGCTTCTTGTGCAAACGTGGCAAAAAGTGGTTGTGGCGTCACTACTACATTAGCGCTCTCCTTGACTTGCCTGAAAAACAGTTTGTGTTCGCTTACTGGCGCGCTTAGTGCCTTATGATCTAGGAGAATGGATGTACAGGTGCCCTTGGCGCGCAGTGCAGGCGTTTTCGCGCTGAGCGAGTGCCATATTCGTATTTATGGGGGCGAACTACGCCTAGGTAGAGGTTTCTAGCCAAATCTGGCATTTTGACCTGACTTCGAAAAGTGAAGCATCCATGGGTTAGTTCAGTTGATGTTCACACCTATTCAGCTGCAGATACATTCTCCTGCACAAGCCTCGTCTTGCCACTTCTTACGCATTCATGTTGTTACTGCTCCAGTTTTCCTGGTATCTAAAAGCAAATTCCGTCCAAAGACAAGCAATCGACAAGAGACTGGCCCTGGAACTATTGGTGACCATCATTCGATCAACTGCTACCGCACTTTTCAAAGTTAGGTCAAAACCTCACATCTGGCTAGAAACCTGTCCCCAAGGGTAGTTTTGCTCCCTGAACACGAATATGGCACCCATTTGGCGTTTGAGTGTTTTCTAGACTCAAAAGAGACATTCCCCACAAAATGCAAAACAAGTTCCCCTCCAGAAATCCGAACCCTTCATAGCATACCCGCGAAGCAAGACCATTACCACTACACCATGCCACCGTTGAGATGGTGCTTCCCGGCTATTCATGCGAATTGGCCGGCAACCGCGCTCGACTCTGTTTCCTTCATTTTAATTCTAACAAACCTTCATAATTCCGTTCAGAGAATCGTTCTGCAAATTTCGAAGGCAGATTCGAGATCAGCGTCCAAAACCACGTCTAGTGAGCTACATCTCATTACAAATGGCCACTTCGACCTGACGACCTTCCCTAGTTAGATGGGGTCGTGGACTCTTCGGAGCTTAGGGCACATCGTTGGAGATTCCCCAACAGGGCGGATGTGTTTGGTTGCTCGTAGAAGGGAGGGGGGGGTCACATTTCGGCCGAGAGAAATTTTTTTGATAGTTGATTCAGTTATTTTTCTTGTTTCAGGGACGTTGTAAAGGGAAGGTCGTATTTCCCTTCTGATTTCTGGGAGATGTTGCTGACTCTTCGCGGTTTTTCCTGTTCCAGGTGTACTGTATATCTCCCCTCCACTCCCGCTCGTCGCTCGATCGAATGAGGGAACCAGGGGAGGGGGGCAGTGGTGTACCAACCCCCTGAAAAAAGGGAGGTTGTACGGACTCACCAAAATTCCGAACAAGTGATGTTCCCCACCAAGAACTTAGCCTTCTTTACGTCCAGTCTAAGTCCATTCTCAGCGAGCACATCCTGCCACCGCTGCACCTTGTCCTGGAGTTCTTCCCTGCTGTCCGCTATCAGGGCGATGTCGTCAGCGTAGAGGATGGTTTTCAGTGGTCCCTCCATGAGTTCTTTTGCCATGACATCCAGAGTCAGGAGGAAGAGGAACGGGCTGAGGGCTGATCCTTGGTGTACCCCAACCGTAATGTTTACCTCCTTTGTCAAGCCGTGAGGGGTGCGTACAGCTGCTTTAGCCCATCGTACATGTCCTTCACTATGGAGATCAGGTGCTCCGGAACGTTACGTTCTCTAAGTCTCTAAGCTCTCTCCAGAGTATAGGCCCAGGTAGGCGGTCAGATACCGTCTCAGCCCAGGGAGGCCAGGTAACAGGGTTCCCGCTTTTTTTCGGTACGTCTCCATCACCGGTCTAGCGATGGAAATGGCATCTTTGTGGACCTCCCAGGCATAAAGGCGAATTGCTCCTGCGAGAATGTTCAGGCGTTACGTTGTTTGAGAAATGTGTGAGCTAGCTAACCCCATACTCTCCATAGGCCTTTCATGCTTCTATCCACACCCCGTCTGGGCCCACCTAGATTTCGGCGGACCTCATTCTCTGGCTGATGAGTGATAGGGCCTGCCGTTGCCTCTACTTGTGGGCTATTTTGCGGGAAATCCTCCCTGGGGACTCCTTCGAAGTATTCTTACCAACTCTCTGACTTCGGTTTCCTGAGAATGGTCTCCGTTGCTGCTCTTCACAGTCTTTACGACCCTGATGTCCTGAGCAGCGCGATGCCGAGCTTTAGCCAGGCGGAAGACGAACTTGTCCCTTCTCGGCCCTCCAGCTTCTCGTACAGGGCGTCCATTTCCGTATTCTTGGCCTTAGCAACGGCTGCCTTAGCGAGTCGCTTGCAGCTCTTGTAGGCAGCGTAGTCTTCTGGGCTCCTTGTCTTTTGCGTTTGTATGCTTCCTTCTTCTGCTTGACGATCTCTCGTTCCAAGACGGCTGTTGTCTCCTCTTATCCCCCTCGCGTCTCTCCCAGGACCTCCTCCAAACACTGTGTCATGACCCTTGGTCATGATGACTAGGATGCACGGGTCGCAAATGCACATTTTCTAGAAAGTTCGCTCATCGCCTGTAACCAACCAATAGGAGGCCTTGGTACCGCCCACCTGAGCCGGTATTTATACCACCCACAATCAGGGCTATAAAGGTGGCGCGCTGAGGCCCTACGGGCACTTCTCTCTCTCGCTCGTTCTCTTCGCAGTTCTTCACGGTTTCTTCTCTCAGTTTCACTGCTTTCACATCACGAGCACATAGGGACAAGAACGAACACGATGTGCCAACACAGGAGACGAGACACAAGACACTGCGGACCCGCTATCGCCTGAAGAAGAACACAAGACAACACAACTTGACTTGCATTTGACACGAATATGCCAGTAGTTTAGCCTCGTATGTTTATGCTTGTAGTTTTAATGATTGTAGTCATGCTGTATGTGCTATGTGTTACCAATAAACATGTAACCTACCACTTGAACCACCAAAACCTCATTTGAACCGTGATGCAGTTCAAAACACACTGTAGGATGACCTCTACTGCGTAGTGTATGTCTAGGTGTCCTGGACTGGCCCATGTGGGTCTGGGAGCCCAGCCTCCAGTATTCTTCGGCCGAGGCTATCCTTTTCTACCTTGCCCATTTTCCACCACCGAATTCTCCGCTCTGCTCTACCCTCGTCTTCTTGGGGGGTCTATAGGCGATGTCTGCGGGAGTGGCCTCTGCTAGGGGCCCAGCTCTTCATCCAGGCAGCACCTTGACGTCCTTGACAGTTTTGAGAGACGACCTTCTCACCAGGACGTGGTCGATTTCCGTTTGTCTCCCTCCACTGCTGTAGGTTATCTTCTGAGTCTTCCTTTTCGCGAAGAAGGTGCTGCAGATTGCTAAGTCGTGAGGCTGTGGCTAGGTCAAGGATCCGTTCTCCCTCAGCATTCCTTGCTCCTATTCCTTGGCCTCCGTGCACCCTTTCTAGACCCTTTCTGTCACTTCCCACATGGCCATTCAGATCCCCAGCTATGGTGAGGTAGTCATCTTCCGGAACCGATCTTATGGCCTCGTCCAGGGTCAGGTAGAACTCATCCTTTTCCGCCTCGGAGCAACCGGATTGTGGTGCGTACACGGTCAGTACTGTCCAGTACCCCTCCTTCGTGTCCATTCTCACTCCCATGATCCGATCACTGATCCTGTTCACAGAGGAGACGCAGTCCTTGAGGGATTCTGCCACCGCTATGGCCACGCCATTCCGTTTGGTGTCTGCTCCATTGTAGAAGAGTTTGACGCCTTCTCCAATCTCGCGGGCCTTCGCACCCTTCCATCGCGTTTCCTGAAGGCATAGGACTTGGATGTTCCTTCGTTTCATCATATTCCGGTCAGCGATCCCATGTTCAGGGTCCTAACTGAAACCTAGCTTCTTTAGGCCGAGGTCGTTCACCCCTCGGTAGCCCTCGCATACTGACCACAGAACTCGGGCGAGGGTTCTGCGCGCCACTGGGTGACGTCCTAGCATTAACACTGATTCTATTGCGACTTGTCATGATTGTTGTGACGGGTTCCTCCATCAGCCGGCCTGTCAACCTGGGCCTGACGCTGGTATCGTCCCCATTTTTGCAATTTTTGCAAGGCAGGTTTGTGCCTCGGCAGGGATCGAACTCGTGGCTCAGGTGCGAACATGAGTCTACACTCTTAACCACTCGGCTATTTCCTGCCTTTTATCCTTTTAAATATATAAGATAATTCCCTATGGGGACTTCCTTGAAACGAAGGCAGGGATAGCCGAGTGGTTCAGAGAGTAAAGTCATGTTGGCAGCCATTCTAAAAAAGGTTTCGGGTTCCCTGCCAAGGCAAAGAGCATGCCTCGCAAAAGCAAAAACTGCAAAAATGGTGTTAATAAAAGCGTCAGGCCCAGGTTGACAGCCGGCTGATGGAGAATTCCGCCACAACAATCATGATTGGAAGTGCAAAAGAATCAGTGCTAGGACGTCACCCGGAAGTGGCGCGCAGAACCCTCGCCCGAGTTCTGTGGTCAGTATGCGAGGGCTACCGAGGGGTGAACGACCTCGGCCAAAGAAGCTAGTTCGAATTGGGACCCTGGGATCGCTGATCGGAAAATCTCGAGAGTTCGCTGATTTGATGAAATGAAGAAACATTCGAGTAGAATGCCTTCAAAAAACGCGCTGGAAAGGAGTCCGCGAGATTGGAGAAGGGCTCAAACTCTATACGACTGTATACGCAGCGCAAGCTGGTTGCCTCCGAGCTTGAGAACGATGACTTCTACATGACCCTGGACGAGACCACCAGATCGGAGGTGATTATCTCACCATTGCGGGTGATCTAAATGGCCACGTCGGTAGTGACAGAAAGGGCAGAGAAAGGGTGCACGGAAGCAGGGGTAGGAGCGAGGAACACCGAGAGGAAGGGTTTCGGACCTGAACGAAGCCGTCTGCAGCACGTTCTTCTCAAAGAGGTAAACCTAGTAAGCCACATACATAATAGAGGGAGACAAACGGAAATCGACCATATGCTCGTGAGAAGATCATCCCTCGGAAACTGTAAAAAACGTCAAGGTGCTGCACGGTGAAAAACTGGGCTCTCAACACAGGTCTCTCCTGACCGAAATCTCCACACACCTACCCAAGAAAACGAGGGTAAGAACCGAGCGGAGAGTTCGGTGGTAAAAGTTACGCCACGTGGAGAAGGATGCGCTCGAAAAATGTATTAGAGACTGGTCTCCCAGATCCTCAGGGACGAATTCAGACAACTTGGACCAGCACAGCAGATGTCATTACGTGTGCTAAAGAAGTACCGTCAGAGATACCAGAGGGAACCAAAGGAGACAATGCAGCCTGGTTCTGGAACGAGGAAGTCCAACAGGTGGTCAAGCGGAAGAAAGAAGCGTACAAGCAATGGCAGAAGACAAGGACTGTAGAAGATCCCGCTCTCAAATTGGGCAAGCCAGAAGCACGCAAGTTCGTCTTCCGGCTGCCAAAGCCCGCCATCGGGCTACCAAGACATCAGCACTGTGAAGACTGTAAAAGGCTGTGACGTACCATTCTGAGGAAGCCAGTTGAAGTCAAGTGAAGGTAGGAAAGTACTTCAAATAACTTTGAACGAGGGATTTTCTCGCAAAGACAGCCCACAAATAAAACCAACGGCTGGTCCCATCACAGTTTGGCCAGAGGATAAGTTTGCAGAGAGCTAGGAAGGTTGAAGGTTGGGAAGGTAATGAGTTCAGATGGGATCCCGACTGAGATATGGAAGGCCCTCGGAGAGCATAGAGCGCCTGACTTAAGGATGCTGGATGCTTGGAGGTGCAATACAGTTACCCCCTTCTTCAAGCAGCAGCGAGACGCGACGGACTGCTCTAACTATCGAGCGAACTGACAGCACATACCATGGAGCTGTACGAGAGTTTAGTCAACACCGGCGCAGGGACCTCGTTCCGATCGTGCACGAGCAATTCGGCTGCATGCTCGCAAGGTCCACTACGGATGCCATCGTCGTCGCCAGACAGGTGATGAGGAAGGCGCCGACCTCGCTACCTAGCCTTCCTGAATCTTAAAAAGGCCTTCGATCATTTACCCCGACCTACTGGAGAGCGCTTAGTAACGATCCGGAGCAGGTCTTCATAGTGAAGAACATGTACGCACCCCGCTCGGCCTTACAGTGAAGATAGACATAGGGGTTGGGTTGCACCAAAGGTCAGCTCGTTAGCCCCTTTCCCTTACCTACTAACCCTGGATGTCATGGCAAAGGAACTCATGGAGGGGTCACTCGAAGACCATCCTCTACGCCGATGACATTGCCCTGATAGCGGAGAGCAGAGAAGAACTTCAAGGGAAGGTGCGAAAATGGCAGGAGGTACTGGCCGAGAATGTCCTACGATTGAGCGTCAAGAAGACTAAGTTCCTGAGCTCCGAGTAGTGCAACGAGCCCATCCAGGACAGTCATGGAGAATCTATCGAGAGGGTGGAGAACTTCCGCTACCTGGGAAGCGATCTGGCCCACTATGGTGGCGTGGACTAGGCAGTAAAGGCTCTAATAAACGCGGCTTCGAGAAGTGGAGAAAGCCTAGTGTAGTGCTTTGTTACCACGCCGGTGTTTTGTTTTGAGTGCTGACTATATATGAAGACGTGTATCAAGAACAAGTTTATTGCCGGACGCCTTGAATCCCTGCTCTTGAATGGAGTCCCACTATTGGACGTCGAGGCTTCACTCCTTGAATTGCGATGTGTTCTGAATGAATGAACCATACCGGCTTGCCATCACTTCTTATACCATATTCTATCTTATCACCTCAAAGATACTTATCAATCATTGTACACAGCGCGTTAGTGAAGCAGATCATTTTTCCTATAATAAACAAGTTAACCCTTGAAATGAAAGCGTAAAGTAGTGACTAATTGTAGCTATTGCTACAACTAGCGGTATCCTCTCCAATCGACGATGCTCTAGCGAGTGCTGGCCCATCTGCAAGAACCATGAAAGGCAGCTCCACTCAGCTGAAATGAGGATGCTGAGATGGGCCTGCGGCTGGACACGACTCGACAGAGTCAGAAACGAGGACGTCAGAGCGGTCACACAGACGGCTCCGATCCAGCTGAAGGCACGAGAGCAGCGAGCGGTGGTATGGGCACGTGCTGAGGAGAACCGGAACACCCGATGAGGAAGGAGCTAGGCTTTGAAGCACAAGGCAAGCGGTCACGAGGAGCTTCGAGGAAGAAATGGAGGGACTGATCAACGAAGACCTCACTGAAGTGAAAGGCCACGGCAGGGGCGCCCTGGATAGAAGAAAATGGCGACTGTGAACAAGAACAGCGGACCTGCAACGGCGCGAGATTGACGTTATGGAAAAGAAGAAAAGCAAGAACTTTCCCGGAATGATCTGGAATGTCGCTGTCGTACAGGATTCAAAAAAGAAGTTACAATTTTGCATTGCAGTGCAGATGAGAAACCGAAGATAGAGAAAACCAGCACTCCGTACAATCCTTGAGCACTTGTACCTGGACCGAATGATAACTGGACGACCTACAGCGCACTGTCAGTTTCGTGATCTAGCGTTTGAAGTCTTATTTTGAAGTTTTACGCGGATAAATCAAACGTCCCCAGTAAAAGGTGCTATTTGCAACTTGATGTAGTGGTCGCAATAGAAAGATCATTAGCAAAATGTGCATCTCAAACCAGGAACATTTTTGCGCGTTTCACGGGCACGCGCAGTTATGAGGGAGCCCTTGGCACCACCTCGCACTTACCTGTAAGGTAGGTTGCCTCGCTCAACTGGCTTCGCTGACTGCTTACCCTTATCGGTTTCTCATCACTGTGTCTTGACGAGATACTCGGTGAAAGATCAGATGGTGAGCGGTTGGAGCAGGAGCTCAAGCGGGGTCGCATCCTACAGGCAGGTATGCCGTCGTGCGAAGAAGCAATTATGAGGTCATCGCCAACACACTACCCACCGTGCTCACACTTGCGAGCCACTCTCTACGCGGGCACGTCGACGAACATACACTCCTTATCCATGAGAAATAGTAGGCGGCTGGCTTTTGAAGGAGGCCTAAGACGGGTTACTCACGAGATATTTCAATTTGAGCCAACTGTCATCTTGTTCTATGTTGGACAAAGACGTGAACACTTGTCTCAAAATGAAAATATCTCACTAAAAGCACAACCACGTCACGTTCAGTTGAACGACCTTCTACGCCGCCACCTCTACTTCATCTCAGGAATTTCAAGTATCAATCACTATATATAATTTGCTACCTCTGTTTGTTTGTTTGCTTGCTTGTTCGGAAATTCGGTTCTACCAGAAGAACAGATTGGAGAGGTAAGGTCAATGTTGGGATAAATAGGGTATGAAAAAGATGTAAGTAGCACCACCCATAGTAAACCTCGCCCGAGCGGGCGGGGCGGGGCGTGCGCCGGAAGAAGAGATGCCACAGAAAAAAAGGGTTTGCCCATCAAGTGGAGGAGGCACACCCGAAATGGGCGGGGCGTACTCGAGATGGGCGGTGCTTCCCACAAATGTCGGTAACTCGGTCCCCGAGAGAGTTTAGAGATTGCAAAAAAGTCCATGGCGAAGACAAACATCTGGCGAGAGTTCGTCATATCTGCGGTGTGCTGAGACTCCGCCCACAGTGGGAGAGGCATGGCTTAAACATGAGCTATTATTTAAAAAAATTGCAAATTTGGTCCAAGAGCACTACAAACGACGCAAAAAATGGATTATGGTCCCCAAGTGGTCACCCGCTGAGAAAAGCGAGGCAATCCCGCTGTAGGTCGAGCTGCATCGCGGTGAGCGAAGCCAAATTAAAAAATTTGGAAAACGCATCCGGAACACTCGAGACATTGAAAAAGTGGATTAATGCAATGGGTCACCCGTTGAGAAGTGCGTGGCATACTCGTTGTGGGCGGAGCTGCATCGAGGTAGGCGGAGCCAGATATAAAAATTCGTAAAACGCTTCCAGAGCTCCCAAGACACCAGGAAAAAGTGAATTATGGTTCCCAAGTGGTCACCCGCTGAGAAGTGAGAGGTACTCTCGTTGCGGGCGGAGCGTGCATCGAGGTGGGCGGAGCGCGGAGGGCTAGGCGGATCTCAAGGAAAACCTTCAAAATGATTCCCAGAGCAGTCCAGACGCCGGCAAAAGGTGAGCAAAGATGTGCAAGACCTCGACTATTGAAGTGAGATAGACACGCCCATTGTGGGCAAGGCAGGTGTCGAGGTGGGAGGGGCAAAAGTCAGAAATCCACGAGTTGCTTGCAGAGCAGCATGCACCGAGAACATTTGAGTGAAGCCCACAAGGAGTCAGTGGATGAAATGAGGCAGACATAATCAAAATGGGCGGGCCGTATTCGAGATGGGCGATGCTTGCTAAGGAATTTTATATTTCGGAGAAAGAAACATATGACAAAAGTTGAGTGTCTCTGCGATGTGTAGAGATACGCTCACAATGAGATAAGAGTGCCTTCAAACACGAACTGCCTGTTTTTTAGTGAAATTCAGTGCAGCAGCAGCCGTACACTTAAACACCGCATTCGATACCAGTCGGCTCGCCGGCTGACACCGGCGCGCCTCCTCTGCGATGCGGCCCGGCCTTGCCGGGCGGGCGTGGCTTCGTCTCACCTACCTTTCGTACGTTAAATGCACGACTGATACTGGCTTTTCTCTCATCTCTGCACTTCATCAATGCTCCTTACCACAATTTCATGTACAGTAATAGTGTTGAAAATAGCAGGTATGATGTTATTGGTAAAGGAGCGTTAGTCATCTGTTCAGATAAAAGAAAAGCCGGATATTAGTTGGGTATACATACATGAGGAAGAAGGTAAGCGCGGCGAAGCCGGGCCGTATCACAGAAGGAGGCACTTCGGCGTGAGCCGGCGAGCCGACTGGTATATTATGGTGGGCAGCAAAGATTAACACCGTTATCTTCAATAATGCCTTCTAATCTCTGAGTTTCAAACCTTCGTTTTGTATCAAACCTAAGTAGCATTTTTCATAGCACCAGAATCTATAGTTGAAAAAGAAAATTCACTTCAAGGCTTCCACGAGTGCAAAAAATCCACATAACGATGAATTCGTTCTGCTGATTGAACGCGATACCGTAGAATTTGTTGAGGTTTTCATTTTCAATGAATTTCAGCTGAAAATAAAGTGTTACTGGTGTAAATGCAATAACTGCGAAAGTTAATATGCAATTATACTAACCTCTTTTAGCAGTTTCAATTCCGACTTAGGAAATGTAATATTTCGTATTTGTTGGAAACGTTTGATAGCTATTCGAACACCATTCGACATGGCTTGATTGGCCGACAGCACCTGTTTTGAGCCTATACTGCCAGAAAATGATCCGGAACTTTGTGACATACTTGCCATCGAGCGCTCCGATCTCTGAAACGGGCACAGCAATTGATGCCGAGAGATTTTGACCAGTACATGGACAAACAGTTCAATCTTGACCATGTCCTCAGAGATAGAAATAAAACTCATCCTTCCTCTCGCTGTACCTAAACATCATCACTGCTGTTCTATCTACCTATTTGAAAAGCGTCTCTCAAGATAGCGTTTCACAGAGTCACTTACTGGGTTGACCCACAAGTGATGCATTGAGTTTTGTGTGAAAAGTAACAAGTCAAGAGTAACAATTCTTCAATGTGGTCCCTCAACGTGGGGTTTACCGAGAAGTCTCGTGAGGTTGCCGACCTCATGAGACGCAGTATCCAAGTCCTATGCCTTCAGGAAACGCGATGGAAGGGTGCGAAGGCCCGCGAGATCGGAGAAGGTGTCAAACTCTTCTACAATGGAGCAGACACCAACGGAATGGCGTGGCCATAGCGGTGGCAGAATCCCTCAAGGACTGCGTCTCCTCTGTGAACAGGATCAGTGATCGGATCATGGGAGTGAGAATGGACGCGATAGAGGGGTCACCTGTCACCTGTGCTCCCGTTGATCATCGAGTTCCTCGAGCGGGCGCCAGTAACGTCTCCATTCGTCCCTGCAACGTGCAAGAGTTGCCCAATGACTCTCTCTGCTCGAGGGACACGATGAACTTCATACCATTCGTTCAGAGCTTTCACGAAGAAGTCTGACCATCGCATAGGCGGTCGTCCAGGCGTTCGCTTGACATCCCGTGGAATCCAGTCGGTGATCGCTCTGGTCCAGCGGTCGTCCTCGAAACGCATGACGTGTCCGGCCCACCTGATCTTCGAAACCTTGGCAAATGCGGCGGCGTCTCTGATCTTCGATCGTCGGCGGAGTGCGGAGCTCCGGATTCCCTCTCTCACTTGCGTGTAGCGGGAAACTCCGAGCATCGCCCTTTCGATGGCGCGTTGAATAACGCCGACCGCATGCTCATCCTGCTTTCGTAGAGTCCAAGTCTCTGAGGCGTACGTCAAGGCAGGAAGGACCGCGGAATCGAAGAGGTGGGCACGGAGCTTGGTGTTCTTCGCTTCGCTACTCCCTCGATGTTCTTGAAGGCTCCCCAAGCCGCTCGCTTCCTCCTGCTCAGCTCTGGTGCTAAGTCATTCATCATATTGATTTCACGACCTAGGTACACATAGCTAGAGCATTCAGAGATGGTCGTTCCGTTGAGCGTGAATGGGGCATCAGAAACCAATCCGTTTCTCATGAACATCGTCTTCGTTAGATTCAGCCGTAGACCGATTTTTCCACACGCGCAGTCGAATCAGCCAGCATTCGTTCCGCTTGCTCGATGTTTGGTGTTATCAAAACGATGTCGTCAGCAAAGCGGAGATGGTGTAGTTGCCGATCTTCACTCCCATGTCTTCCCATTCCAGTTGACGCATGACGTTCTCGAGAGAGGCGCTGAAGAGCTTGGGCGAGATGGTGTCGCCCTGTCGGACCCCTCTCTTCACATCGATGATGATCTCCTTGTAGAATGGTGAGATCTTGGTCGTGAAGTTGCTGTAGAGCTCACGAAGAATCCTGATGTACTGAGTAGGAATACCCTGGTTGCCCAGGGCTTCGATAACCGCTTCTGTCTCAACGGAGTCGAAGGCTTTCTTCAAGTCGATGAACGTGAGACATAACGGCATCTTGTACTCTCGCGATACTTCAATGAGCTTCGTTACCGTGTGGATGTGATCGATCGTGCTGAATCCTCTTCGAAACCCTGCTTGCTCGCATGGCTCTAGTGTTCTGCCAATCCTGTTCAGGATGACTCGTGTGAAGAGTTTGTAGACTACAGACAGCAGGCAGATTGGGCGATAATTGCCAATGTCGTACAGGTCTCCCTTCTTGTACAGCAACACAGTCTTGCTGGTTTTCCACGAGGTGGGTACCTTGCATTCCGACAGGTAGCGCGTGAAGAGTCGAGCCAGAGTTTTGGCGGAAGATTCTTCAGATGTTCGGGTCTGATCCTGTCGGGACCGGGTGCCGTACGATTCTTCACCGACGAGATGGCATGTCGGACTTCGGAAGGGAGAACTGCAGGAACGACGTATCCATCTTGCTCCAAGCGGTATGGTGGCAGATGGACGTGGCTGTCAAAGAGATCAGAGTAGAAGTCGTGGATGACCTTCTCCATTGCCCTTCTGGATGCGGTGATTGTTCCGTCCGGACGTCGGAGGGCGGTCATCTTGGTCTTGCAGTTGGCGAAGTCGCGGCGGGTTTTGCGGATGCTCTTCCCAGCCTCTGCGGCTTCCACCAGTACTGCTGCTCTTCTCTCCTTGAGGTCTTCCTTTATCGCTTCTCTGCATAGCTTCGCAAGCTCAGACGTCAGCTGGTAATTGCCTGCGGCTCGTGCGGCTCCACGTTGGCGAATCAGCTCGAGAGTTTCCAGAGATAGACGCTTCTTGGTAATCTTGGAACTCTCTTCTTGGCGCAGTCGTGAAGGTGTGCGACAAGCCGTTCGTATTCCTCGTCGATGTTGTCGATTATGGAATCCTCCCAGAGCCCAGCGAGAGAAGTGAAGTGATCCCAGTTGATGACGGTCTTGGGGCTTCGCTTCTTGAACTTTGCGGCTTCTCCTCGCATCGTAAAAGCGGAATCTTGCGCGAAGGAGACGGTGGTCGGATCCCGTGTAGAACTTAGGAACAACAGCGACATCGGTCAGGCAAAACCTTCGATTGAAGATGATGTGGTCGATCTCGTTATGGAATTGTCCACCAGGAGACTCCCATGTCCAGCGTAGAGAGTAGGGCTTCTGGAACTGCGAGTTACCATGGATGGTATGGGTCGACATGATAAACTCAGACAGCCTTTCACCCTGCTCATTCCACTCCATTCCGTGAGTTGAAGTTCTTCAGCCGTTCTTCTTGGTCCGATCTTAGCGTTGAAATCACCGACGATGACCTTGAAGAAGGTATGATCTTCCTTGTAGAACTTCTCCAATTCCATATAGAACGCTTCGAGCTCATCCTCGTCGTAGCTTGATGTTGGTGCGTAGGCGACGAAGATTGTCAAAGCTGGAGTTGAACCACATCTTCTCAATCGCAAACGTCCGATTCGGGTCGTCAGATTTTCGTACGAATCGATGTTCATGGCCAAGTGCGTGTTGACGAGGACGCCCACACCGCCAACGCCTCTGCTGTCGCATGTTCCGAGGAACAGTTCTTCTCCAGTCTCGTATACGGCGTGTAGCGGGCGATGCCTCCTCGTCTCGGTCAGTCCGATGACGTCGTACTTGATCTTCCTGGCTTGCAACATCAGATCTTCGATGTGAGCTTCCGATGCAAGCGTCCGTGCGTTGAAAGTACAGATCGTCATCCTAGTCCTGGGCGACTTAAATCTCCGTTGGCCCTGTGATTCTTAGCAGCCTCGCCCGAGCGGTCCCAGCCGACGTCGCCCTGTCGGTGGTTCCCTTTCAGGGGAATGAGGCCCATAATTGTTACTGTTTTCGGCGAGAAGAAATTTAACCACGCGTAGCTCGCCAGGCTCTGACGTGGCACGGTACGCCAGGCTCTGACGTGGTCCGCATTGGTACGTTTTTGGAACAGTCCAAAACCGTTCACCCCCACGCCACGATGAGGCTGCGGATAGGGCTTTGTGGTGTTATGGAGGGGTACTACAATACTGACCGTGTACGCACCACAATCCGGTTGCTCCGAGGCGGAAAAGGATGAGTTCTACCTGACCCTGGACGAGGCCATAAGATCGGTTCCGGAAGATGACTACCTCACCATAGCTGGGGATCTGAATGGCCATGTGGGAAGTGACAGAAGGGGTCTAGAAAGGGTGCACGGAGGTCAAGGAAATAGGAGCAAGGAACGCTGAGGGAGAACGGATCCTTGACCTAGCCACAGCCCACGACTTAGCAATCTGCAGCACCTTCTTCGCGAAAAGGAGGACTCAGAAGATAACCTACAGCAGTGGAGGGAGACAAACGGAAATCGACCATGTCCTGGTCAGAAGATCGTCTCTCAAAACCGTCAAGGATATCAAGGTACTGCCTGGGGAAGAGCTGGGCCCTCAGCACAGGCCTCTCCTGGCAGACATCGCCATAGACCTCCCCAAGAAGACGAGGGTGAGAGCAGAGCGGAGAATTCGGTGGAAAATGGAAAATTGGAAAGGTGGAAAATTCGCAAGGTAAAGGGATAGCCTCAGTCAAAGAATACTGGAGGCTGGGCTTCCAGACCCACATGGGCCAGTCCAGGACACCTGGCCTACGCAATAGAGGTCATCCCACAAAGGAAGTCTGGCCTAAAAGAGATCGAGGTGGTATCAGCGGAGACAAGGCAGCCTGGTTCTAGAAGAGGAAGTCCACCAAACGCTGCATCAACAGGGTTGAAATTGCCCGGATGACGCACGTATGTGTAATGGTTGCTATAGCCTCGAGCATTTTTGACCGATTTGGGCCAGAAGAATAGTGTAGGTGTCGATATGGCGTTTTGAGCGAGTTGGCATTTTGAGCGTCCGATCGGCACCTACACTATAAATTTCACTCGAAACGCTGGCTTTCCCTGAGAAGAAGAAGAAGAAGAAGAAGAAGAAGAAGAAGAAGAA